>PVIW01013128.1:0-28748 GCA_004026585.1 Noctilio leporinus | reverse complement strand
AAAAAAAAAAAAAAAAAAAAAAAAAAAAAAAAGAAGAAGAAGGAAGAAAAGAATAAAGAAAGGGTTTAAAAAGGCTGGGGAAGGGAGGAATACTTTGATTGAGGACTGGGAATGCGTTATAGCCACAGAGTGAGTAGACTTTAATTCGAGAGTAGGGGGAGGGTCTTGGGTATTTAGGTGGATTGAGGTATGGAGGGGTGGATTAAGCATATGTGGGACATATCTTTTGCAAAGGATATGTTGGGGATTAATAGTTCATATTGCTCTTGGTATAACTCAGGTGCTTGTGATTGGCAGCAATCCCTTTCCTGAGGCTGCCCCTTTTTCTTGGTCAGGACTTACAGTCTATAGTCTATATTCTAGCAGGTCTTGGTGCATGGCAGGGCCTTTTGTCAGTGTCTGCCCCCAGGTAGGCTGGGTCTTCCGCAGCGTAGCTGGGTTTTAGGGCTGCTGGTATTCTGGAGCCCACAGGGTGCCCCCTCCCACTCCTGGTGGAGGTTCCTGCCCCTGACAAGCACCCAGCACTCCTGCAGGGCAGCTTGCAACTTTGCCGGTCCCTGTGTTGACTGGCCCTGCCCCCGCAGTTCTGGGAGGAGGCTGCCCCTGTCTGTGAACACTGTCCGGGGTCCGCCTACACCGTCTCACCCTTCCGGGGTGGGCACCACTCCTCTAAGCCAACCAGCTCTCCGAGAAGTCCTTTACGTGGCCTCTGTGATGAGCCCCTCCCAGGCGTGGGCTGTGTGGCCTTTGTCTCCGGCAATGGTGGGTCAGTTGCCCCCACTACTATTTCCCGGCTTGCTGGCTTGCCGTTTGGAGTTTCCGTGGAGCCTGGGGGCTTGTGTGGTTGCATAGGGCTGGGCCTCCCTCCTCGCAGGGGCTTGTAGCTGCTGTTTCCCTGATGGCCCAGCAGCACCGTTTTGGCCCTCTCGCAGCCCGGGCCAGTGCACTTCCCCGCTCCTCTGCTCCGGCTTCCTGCAGGACTCTTCTCTGCCTCTAGCCCCGTGAGGAGCTTCCTCTCCCTGTTGCCGGAGTGAGTCTCTCACTCAGTCCCTCCCCTGCAAGTGTTCAATTCCGCGTTCCCTATTGTGTTTGCCCTTGCTGCCCGCACTTCACTGTTGAGACTTCCAGTCACCAGGGAGCCCGGAACTGGCCCCAGTCAAACTTGCCCCCCTGGGCAGAGCGACCACTGCCCAGGGCCGACCTAGACCCATCGGCTGGTTGGTCGGGAATGCCTCACCTACTGTCCTGCTGGCCTCTTCTGCCTCTGTGCTGTGATCCCCTGTGTCCAGATGCTGTCTGCTCCAATTCTTAGGGTCTTGAAGACATTTCACACTCCCTATCTTGTCCTCTAGCTGCTTTGGTACTTGAGAATACCATCAGCACTGCTCTCTACTCTGTTGCTATCTTTCTAAATTCCTGGAACCAACTTTTTTTTTTCTTTTCTGCAGAATTTGAGCTTTGAATATGGAGGCAAAGTTTGGCTAGTGACAATTACAGCCTGACAAAATCCTAAAAATGAAAGAAGAAAAGAAAATGAAAGAAGGGGCTAAATCAATGGGCCATGAGAATTGAAGAGAAACTGACTCAGGTGTGAAGGAATGGCATATTATGAACCACATCATTTTGCCCAGAGAGTGAGCGCATTTTCAAAAATAATGACATAGTAGGAATCTAGTGTACAAGACATGAACAGGGCACAAACTATTAAAAAAGGAAAAGAAAGTGAGATGTGGCCAATCAGAAGCATTACAAAGTCCACTATTCAGAGATGAGTGAATTGGGAATGATGACAAAGGAGTAAATGATTATGCAGTTGGTGTTAGAAAGTTAATATGTTTCCCACTCTAAGATGATGACCTTGTTGTTTACTCCATTGAGAATCTAGGAGCAATGAGAAAACAATGCCCTCATGTTTCCAACCATCAGCCACCCTGGCTTGCTGTTCACCTATTTCTTTTTTTCCCCCCTGATTCAAGGAGGAACTGGCTTCTCTCACACTTGGTCCTTCCATCTATGCAACAGATGCTATTTCTTTTCACCCACTTTAGGACTTTCCTCCTGTCTCTTCCTCTTTCTCTTTTATGTTGTTGTTGTTATTATTATTAATTTACTCTCTACAGGTCACACCACTAAGATTATAACCATATTGAAATTATTTTTCATCTTAAAATTTCTCTAGACCCTCTTTCTCCCTCAGCCAGAATGCCATTTCTCTTACCTTTTAGCACAAGTGAATAATTCTTCATTCTCCAATTTACTACTTCTTTATGTCGAATATATGTTGACAACATTCCAATCAGGCTTTTTATTCAGACTATTCCACTGAGTTATTTTTGTCAAATCTAACTATTACCTCGCTATTCTCATCTTAATCTCTCAGCAAATTGACATGAGTAATCAATTCTATGAAACTCTTTACTGGGCTTCCAGAGTACCAGACCCACCTATTTTATTCTGCTGTTCACTGGCTACTTATTTTCAATCTCCATTGTTAGCTTTTCTTTCTTCTGGCCTTGAAATACTAAGGCTCAGTCCTTGAAGCTTTTATCTTCTCTTCTATATGTGCTTGCTTAGGGCTCTCATTAAGTTCTGTGGCTTTAAATTCCATCTACAAATGACTGTCTCTCAAATTCTCACCTTTAGCCTTGAGCTTTTCCCTGAGCTCTAGGCTCATATACAGATATTTCCCCTTAACTTCTTTCCTTAATTGCCTAATAGATACCTTGCACATAACGTGTCTAAAATAGAACTCTTAATTTCCCTCCCTTTCTTCCCTCAAACGTGCTTATGCAGGTTAAGTCCTTTAGAAGTAAATGTTGAGATGGAGTTTGGTAAGCAGGGGGATTATTAGGGATCAGTTTCCTAGATGGGAAGGTGGAGGGGGATGATAAACAAGGTTGAGAGAAGAGAGAAGTTTTGTTTTGAGTTAGGCCCAACAAAGTCTTGGCTCACCCCATGGAGAGTTCTGGAATGCATATGACCCATTAGAGTTGTCCAAGGTTGGGCCTGGCCTTTATCAATTACTGAATGTGGGCTGTCCTCAGAAGGGTACATTCCTGGATAAGGCATCTCTCTGCAGTTGAGCAAGCCCTGAAAATACTGGCATACCTCTGGCTCAGTGTCTTTATCATCACTTAGAACCACTTTATATCACCTAAGAGTATCACCTCTGTGTCTTAGTTTAATATGCACCCCATTGGGGATCCAGGAATTATGCTAATTTTGAATATTTTAATCTAGTCTAAAAGTATTCTCTGTATAACATTAGGACACTATTTTCTCCACTTATTTTGAACTAATTGCATTTGTGATCCTCCTTAATGCCACTAACATCTCTAGTCTATCCTATCTTATCCTATCTTAGCTTATCCTACCTTATCCAATCCTATCCTATCCAATCCAATCCTATCCAATCCAATCCAATCCAAGATATTCTTAAAAGACCCATTTATGACACTAAAGCTTTGTAATTATAAGGGTCATATGTCCAGAAAGAAATACTGAATCTATGTATACAGACAAGTGGACATTAAATGTAAGAACTTAATTTTGTATAGGGGTATCTACAAATATAAACTAGAATTCATTGAGAATCTTCAGCTTAAGTGTTCCCCAAATTATGCCTGGTTGTTCAAAATAAAATAATTAAGAAACTTTGTAAGGATGTATATAAAGAGATTCCATGTTTTCCAAATGATTAATTTTGAGAAAAATATCTTGCCTTATATTCAGGCTCATCAAACTAAGTAAAAACCAGATAGATTTGTCACAGTGGTTGGAATAAACCTTATTCTATAAACTGAAATCAATTTCTTGCAGCCCCACACAACAAATCAATTTTCTCCAAAGCAAAGCATCTTTAAAAAATCCTGCATTTCTCTTTCATCTCTATTTCATTTTTTATGTAAAGCTAAACTATTGAAAACATAGTAGAGAACCAATATAGCGGAGGAGTAACTGGAGCTATACCAATGTCTTTCCAACACCAAACTGGAATTACAGCTTAATTGGGGAGAAATCATCCAGAATAACCAACAGAATAACAACTGGAGAGAAGTCATTTTACCATGGACAGAACAGAAGAGCTGATTCATCACAACATGACTGGTAGGAAGTGCGGAGGGGCTCCCACAGGTGGCAGCTAAAGGGACAGAGAAACATCTCAGCAGCAGGGTGTTCCACCTGAGAAGGATGGGATCTAAATGCCCAACTGGGCTTCCCAGGCCACAGCAACAAAGCTGAGAGTAAAATAGCACCCAGCTGTGAAAAGCAAAATGTCACCAGGTTTAGCTGGCTTGACAGAGAGACCAAATTTTTAAATGGACCACACATAAAAATACAGTAGCACCCAATTACCATGGGCTCCAACAGAGGGAGGGCATAGTGGACTAGAGACACTTAAGGAGGGTTAGGGTCAGTGGCTTTAGGGGAACAGTTGAGAGAGCAGCCCCTGAGTACAGTGCTGACCCATCCCCCATACAGACAGCAAACCACTTTCCTCCAAAGGGCAGTAGCCTGAGGGGAAGCCACAGCCCCACCCATAGGAATTAATCCACCCAACCCAGCAGTGCCTAAACCTTACCTCAGATCACAGGTTGATTGGATTAACAACTGAATTCATCCGCCCCACCCAGAAGTGCCTAAAACTGACCACTGATCACAGACTGATTGGATTAACTACTAAAGGAGACAAAGACAGTGGATCTCTGGTAGTATCTAACTGGCTAACTAGGCCCAGACTGAAACACAAGCTGACATCATCAAGCACAGATCCAGGAAGTAAAAAAAGTGCACCTCTACACCACAGAAGGTCACACCACTAAGACAGTAAGTCAAAGCAGACCAATCCAAGAAGCAGAAACAAACAAGAGTCACCTAAAACGGGGAGAGAAAGAAACCCTCAGCAAACAAAAAGGAAGAATCCCCAGGAGGACTGCACAATGAAATAGAGGCAAGCACACTCTCAGACATGGAATTCAAAATAGTGATGATAGAGCAGCTCAATGAGCTCAGTGAGTTCAAAGAAAACTACAAACAACTCCAGGGGAACTACAAACAACTCCAGTGAAGCTACAAGGAACTTACTGAGAACTATACCAAATTAAAAAGCACATAGAAACCATCAATAAGAGCCAGGAGGAAATGAAGAATATCATTTCTGAATTGAAGAACACAGTAGAAAGAATCAAAAGCAGGCTAGAGAAAGCAAAGGGTCAGAACATTGAGTTGGAGGTCAATGTGGAAGAAAATTCCCAGACAGTGCAACAAAATGAAAAAAGACTGAAAAAGAATGAAGAGGTTTTAAGAGAGCTGCAGGCCAACATGAAATGTAGTAACATCTGTATCTTAGGTATACCAGAAGGAGAAGAGGAGGAGCAAGGGATAGAAAACCTCTTTGAAAAAGTAATAACAGAAAACTTCTCTAAATTTAGGAGAGAAAATGTCATACAAACTCAGGAAGCATAGAGGGTCCTAAGGAAAATGAACCCAAACAGGCCCACTCCAAGACACATCATCATGAAAATGGCAAATTTCAAAGATAAGAAGAGAATCCTAAAAGCAGCAAGAGAGAAACAGTTAATAATATACAAGGGGACTCATAAGTTTTCCAGGTGATTTCTCAACAGAAACACAAGTCAGAAAGGAATGGCAAAAATATTTCAAGCAAGGACAAACAGAGTCCTGCAACCAAGACTGCTCTACCCAGCAAGGCTGTCATTCAAAATGGAAGGCGAAATAAGGAGCTTCCCAGACAAAAGAAGTCTAAAAGAATGGAACCAGCATTGCAAGAGATGCTAAAGGGTCTGCTTTAAGATGATGAAGAAACAGAGAGACAGACAGGAACACAGGTACAAAGGTAAATAAATGGATTAAATGCACCAATCAAAAGACATAGGGCAGCTGAATGGATCAGAACCAAATTTAACTTGTGAATGCTTTAAAGTGATCTTGTTACTATACCCAAATAACCTCGAAACACCAATTCCTAAGAACCTATGTTCCCCTATGTTCATAGCAGTGCTATTTACAAGCCAAATGCTGGAAACAGCCTAAACGCCCATCAGTGGATGATTGAATCAAAATCTTTGGTACATTTACACAATGAAATACTACACAGCAGAAAGAAAGAAGGAACTCCTAACCTTTCCAACAAAATGGATGGAATTGGAGAGTATTATGCTTAGTGAAATAAGCCAGTCAGTGAAAGACAAATACCATATGATCTCACCCATTACAGGACAGTAATGAAAAAAACAAACAAGCAAAACAGAACCAGATACATGAATACAATGAATAGACCTTCAATGATTAGGAAGGAGGGGGGAGGAGGAGGCAAAGAAGGGGAGCAATTTAGTCAAGGAACTATTATGGAAGAACCATGGACATGGACAACAAGTAGGATTGACTTGGGGAGGGGGAGTGGGAGGGTGGTGAAGGGGACAGAGGGGAGTAAAAGGGGATGGATGTAATACAACAACAACAAGATGAAAAAAAAAAAAAAGAAGAAAACACAAGTACCTCATGAAACAAGTGGCAGACCCTTAATTCAAGGCACAAACATTATTATACTATAATACGTAGGCCCCAAAAAACGATTTCATATTTTATAACCTGATTTTAGAAAACTTGGACTATCCTCAGGTCTTCTGGGGTTGATTTTCTTATCCAGAACACTCAGGTTGTCTTCTGAATTTTAAGAAATAATAATGAGTGTGCCTGGGGGAACTCTTGCCCTCAGCATAGGACTCAAGCCCATACATGTATATTTGTGTTTCTGTGGAATTTATGGACATTTCTGCTACCTTACAATTTGTCAGAATCTCAGAAGCAGATGAATATAGACTTGAAAGATGAACATGTAGGAAAGACATGTTCCCAGTTAGTAAGTTGTATTTTTTAAAGGTTCAACAAATGAAAAACTTTTAAGTAATTTCATACTTTATAAAGACTTCTATCAAAAGTGATGCTGTTTTCTGTTTCATTCCTGCTCTTTCCCCAAGTTCACTCACACTGTCTTTTGATTCAATAGAACTGTCTTGAAACTGTAGTAGCATTATGTACAGGCAGACACTTAGGAGATAAAGTAGTGACTGTTTAATTCCAGTTACTTTTCAACTTCTTTTTATTTATTGCTGTTGTGTTAAATTGGCCCTTTCCAGTGATGCCTACATCAAATGCTTTCACTGATTTGGTATCTAATGTGTGGATGTTTGGGTATGACTTGCAGAAAATCTCTTTTACTCATCTCATTTTGTAGAACTTTGCTTTATTTCACTCATCATGCTTGTTTAGAAAGTGAGACCAATAGTCACTAAAATGAATTCTTCTTTTTCTCTAAGAAATGTCTGAGATTTTACTGTCTATGTTTTTATTTAAAAATGAATTCTTGATATATTTGGCATGCTACCTCAATGCTAGTTTTTAAGGAATATATAGAACATTTTCCTCTCCAAACTCTCAAGCTTTATCATATCTCCATCCAATATCTACTTATTATCTAGCTATCTATATATCTACCTATCTATCATCATCATCATCTGTAATTATATATTTATTTCTGTAATGGCTAGGTGAGAAAAGAGATTCATACACCAAACTAACTGTGGTAAAAGATCTGTTTTTCTAATAGTTATTAGTTGATTTTCTATGTACTCTGGCTCATCTTTGTTTTGTTAGGCTTTTTTAAAAAATTAATTTTTATTTATTTAAATATGTTTTATTGATTGTGCTGTTACAGTTTTCCAAATTTTCTCCTTTGGCCCCTGCCACCCAGTAACCCCCATTCCCTCCAGCAATGTCCCCTTTAGTTCATGTCCATGTGTCATGTGTATAAGTTCTTTGGTTTCATCATTTCCTTTATTATTCTTTACATCACCCCATCAAATCTGTAAGTACAACTGGGTACTTCTTTTTTTTCACATCAAGACAATTCATCATTTAATTAATGTCTTGTCAGCCTCTCAAATCATATTAATACAAGTTTTTTTTTCATTATTTAAAAATGCTTGTTATATGAATTCATTTGTTTAAAATATTACTTTTTAAAGTAATATCAATTGCAATGTTACCAAACAGATGCACAAATACATTTACACACATACATATTTTTACAAATATTACTCTAGAGAAAATATTTCTACTCCTGTGACAATGTCTAATAATCAAATTAATTGCCTTCAAAATTTTCTATTGGAAATATTTTGGTCTAGTTTCTTTCAAACCTTTTCTCCGAAAGAAGTCTCATCTCATCCTACCCAGGACCTACCTACATTTGCTTGTAGGCAGACTTCTCCTGATCTAAAACAAAAAAACAAATAAATAAATAAATAAACAAGCTCTACTTTTATTCCCAAAATATTTAGCCTTCTTTATTATTTCAATTTTCAGTGTTCAATATAATAGCCACTAAAAATGTGGCTAGTTCAAATTGTGATATACTACACATACTGGGTCTTAAAGATTTAATATAAAATATATAAAACATGTCAACAACATGTAATTATTACATGTTAAATGATACTATTTAAATATATTATATTAAGCATTTTTTCTTTAAAATTTATATTACTGTGAAATGCCATTTTTGTGAAAATATCAAAGAAATGGCATGTTGCAGAAATTACTTATGTAAAACTGCCCTAGACACAGTACTAAACCCATAGTAAAATATGAATTTGGGGGAATAAAAATGGCAAAAGAGTAGAGAGCAGTGCTGATGGCGTTCTCGAGTACCAGAGCAGCTGGAGGATAGGATAGGGAGTGCAAGATGTCTTCAGGTCCCTAAGAATTGGAGCGGTCAGCATCTGAACTCAGGGGAGCATAGCCCAGAGGCAGCAGAGACCTACAGGAGAGCAGGTGAGATAATCCCAAACTGGCCTCTGGTGGGCTGAGGTTGGCTCTGGGCAGTGGCAGCTCTACCCAGAGGGGTGTGTTTAACTGAAGCCAGCTCCAGGCTCCCAGGCAATGAGAAATCTGAACAGTGAAGTGTGGGCAGCAAGGGCAAACACCATAGGGAATGAGGAATTGAACTCCTGCAGGGGAGGGACTGTGTGAGAGCCTTGCTCTGGCAGCAGGGAGAGGAAGCTCCTCACTGGGCCAGAGGCAGAGGAGAAGAGTCCTGTGGGGAGCAGGAACAGGGGAGCAGGGAAGTGCACCAGCCAGGGAGGTGAGAGGGCCAAAAAAGGTACTGCTGGTCCACCGGGGAAAGAGCAGATTGAAGCCCCTATGAGGGAGGAGGCCCACCCTGAACACCCACACAGGCCCCCAAACTCCCACAGAAATGCCAAACTTCAAGCCAGGAACTTGTAGCTGGGCAACTGACCCACCCATTGCCAGCAACAAAGGCCTCACTGCAGACATGCACTGGGAGGGGCGCATCACAGAGGTGACATAAAGGACTCCTCAGAGAGCTGGTCTGCTTGGAGGATTGGCTCTTGCCTGGGGGAGCTGGGCAGTGTTGGCAGATCCTAGGCACTGCAGACAGACAGGGGCTGCCTCCTTCGGAAGCTGTGGAGACAGGGCCAGTCACCACAGGAACCAGCAAGGTTACAGATTGTCCTGCAGGGGTGCCAGGTGCCCATCACAGGCAGGAACCTCCACCAGGAGTTGGAAGGGGCACCCTGCGGGCCCCAGAACACCTGCAGCACTAAAACCCAGCTTGGCTACTGAAGGCCCAGCCTACCTGGGGGCTGACACTCAGAATCAGCCCTGACTGTGACAATCAAAGGCCCTGCCACTCCAAGACCAGCTAGACTGTAGACTGCAGAGACCTGACCAAGAAATAGAGGCAGACTTTGGGAAGGTATCACTGCTAATCACAAGCACCTGAGTTATACCGAGAGCTACATGAGCTATTAATCCCCAACATATCCTTTTCAAAAGTTACTTCTCACATATTCTTAATCCCCCCCATACCTCAATCCATCTAAATACCCAAGACTCTCCCCGTACTTTTGATTTAAAGTCTAGTCACTCACTGGCTACAACACATTCCCAGCCATCAATCTAAGTATTCCTCCCCTCCCCAGGCACCTAAACCCTTTCTTTATTCTGTTCTTTTTTCCTTTTTCTTTTTTTCTTTTTCCTTCCTTTTTTTCCTGCTAAAAGTCCTCAGGTCCTGGCTCCACCCGGACCAATCAGGGATCAGTAAGGGTGAACAGCCATCTAAACCCATTCTTCATATTATTATTATCTTTTTTCTTTTTAATTTCCTTTTTTGTTTTTTGTTTTTTTTCCTTTCTTTCCTGCTAAAAGTCCACAGGTCCAGATTACAACCAGACAGCCCAAATAAAGGCCACACCAAGAACAACAAGTGGAAAAATCTGGGCGACGGCAACATTGAACTCCACAAATCTCCTAAAACAGAAGGGTGCTCAACTAAGGCAAGGAAGCAAAGCAGATTAATCTAAGAAAAAAAAAAACAAAAAACAAAAAGCAAGCAACAGCAGACATCCAAAATGGGGAAACAAAGAATCAGCCTATCACCAAAAGGAAAGGATGAATCCCCAGAAAGACCACGAAATGAAACAGAGGTACATGAAATATCAGATAAGGACTTCTAAAGAATGATGATAAGAGGAGCTCAATGAGCTTAGCCAGCTCAAAGAAAACTATAAAGAACTCCAGGGAAGTCACAAGGAACTTACTGAAAGCTACAACAGCATCAAAAAGGACATAGAAAGTATCAATAAGTACCAGGAGGAAATGAAGAATACAATTTCTGAATTGAAGAATACAGTAGAAGGAATCAACAGTAGGCTAAAGGAAGCAAAGGATCAGATCAGTGAGTTGGAGGATAATGTAGACAAATACTTCAAGACAGTACAAGCAAATGAAAAAAGGTTGAACAAGATTGAAAAGCATTTAAGAGAGCTGCAGGACAACATGAAACGTAACAACATCCGTATCATAGGGATACCAGACAGAAGGAGAAGAGAAACAAGGAATAGAAAACCTGTTCAAAAAAGTGATGATAGAAAATTTCCCTAACATGATGAGTGAAAACATTAATCAAGTTCAGGAAGCACAGAGGGTCCCAATGAAGATCAATCCAAACAGACCAACACCGAGGCACATTATTATTAAAATGGCGAATTTCAAAGACAAAGAGAGAATCCTAAAAGAACTAAGAGAGAAATGACAAATAACATACAAGGGAGCTCCAATAAGGCTATCAAATGAAACAATTCAAGCCAGAAGGGAATGGCAAAATGTATTTCAAGTCATGGTAAACAAAGGCCTGCAACCAAGAAAACTTTACCCAGCAAGGCTCTCATTCAAGATAGAAGAAGAAATAAGGAGCTTCCCAGATAAAAAAAGACTAAAAGAATACATCTCTACCAAAACCAGCATTGCAAGAAATGCTAAAGGGTCTGAATTAAAAATAAATAAATAAATAAAAGGAAGAAACAGAGAAAGCCAAAGAGGAATACAGATAAAAAGGGAGAAAATGGCAATGAATAAGGGTCAATCAATAATAACCTTAAATGGAAACGGATTAAATGCACCAATCAAAAGACATAGGGTAGCTGAATGGATAAGAAAACATGACCCACATATATGTTGTGTTCAAGAGACCCACCTCAGAACAAAAGATCGACATAGATTGAGAGTGAAGGGATGGAAAAATATATATCAAGCAAATGGACATGAAAAAAAAGCTGGAATAGCAATACAGATTTCAAACAAAATAGATTTTACAATGAAGGCAATAAAAAGGGACAAAGATGGACATTTCATAATACTTAAGGGAACAATCCATCAAGAAGAAATAACTCTGATAAACTTATACGCACCCAACATAGGAGCTCTGAAATATATAAGGAAAATCTTGGAAGACTTTAAGAAAGACATAGACAGCAGCACACTAATAGTAGGGGATTTTAATACCCCACTATCAACAATGGATAGATCTTCCAAACAAAAAATTCCCAGAGATGTTGTGGCATTGAACAACACTCTAGAGGAAATGGACCTAACTTTTACTCCAAAGAAGCAAAATACATATTCTTTTCAAATGCACATGGATCATTCTCCAAGATAGACCACATGGTATGTCACAAGACAAGCATCCACAAATACAGGAAGATTGAAATCATACCAAGCATCTTCTCAGATCACAATGGCTTGACACTAGAAACCAATCTCAAGGGGAAATACCAAAAAGACTCTAACTCATGGAGACTGAATAACATGGTTTTAAGCAATGAAGGGGTTAACAATGAGATCAAATATGAAATTAAAAAGTTCCTGGAAACAAATCACAATGAACACAAAATAGCTCAAACCCTATGGGATACAGCGAATGCAGTGTCCAGAGGGAAATTTATAGCAATACAGGCCTTCCTAAAAAAGGCCACAAGAAGTTTATAAAAACAACCTAACCATAAAGCTGCATGAACTAGAGGAGCAACAACAAACAAAGCCCAGAGCAAGTAGAAGGAAGGAAATCATCAAGATCAGAGCAGAACTAAATAACTAACAGATTCAAACTATGATTTGAAGAATCAACAATTCTAAGAGCTAGTTTAAAAAAAAAATAAACAAAATTGACAAACCTTTATCCAGACTCATCAAGAAAAAGAGAGAGAGGTCCCAAATAAACAGAATCAGAACTGACAGGGGAGAAATCACAACTGATACCTCAGAAATGCAAAAGTTTGTAAGAAATTATTACAAATAACTATATGACAATAAATATGACAACCTGGAAGAAATGAACACATTTCTGGAAAGGTATAATCTACCAAAACTGAACCCAGAAGAAGCAGACAGCCTGAATAGGCCAATAACTACTAGTGAAATTAAAGAAGTAATCCAAAATCTCCCAAAGCACAAAAGCCCTGGACCAGATGGCTATGCAGGTGAATTTTACCAAACATTTAAAGAAGAACTAACTCCTATCCTTCTCAACCTATACCAAAAAATACAGGAAGAGGGAAGACTCCCAAACTCTTTCTATGAGGCCAATATTATTCTAATCCCAAAACCAGAGCAAGACATAACTAAGAAAGAAAGCTACAGGCCGATATCTCTGATGAACATAGGTGCTAAAATTCTCAACAAAATATTGGCCAATCGGATTCAGCAGTATATTACAAAGATCATACACCACGATCAAGTGGGTTTCATCCCAGGGATGCAAGGATGGTACAACATTCGTAAATTAATAAATGTAATACATCACATCAACAAAATGACGATAAAAACCATATGATCATATCACTAGATGCTGAAAAAGCATTTGATAAAGTGCAGCAACCATTTATGATAAAAACCCTCAGCAAAATGGGAATAGAGGGAGCATACCTCAACATCATAAAGGCCATCTATGAGAAACCTGAAGCCAACATCATACTTAATGGACAAAAACTGAAAGCTTTCCCCCAGGAACGAGACAAGGCTGTCCACTTTCTCCACTTCTATTCAACATTGTCTTAGAAGTTCTAGCTATAGCCATCAGAGAAGAAAAAGGAATCAAAGGTATCCAAATTGGAAAAAAGGAAGTCAAACTGTCATTATTTGCAGGTGATATGAGAGTGTACATACAAAACCCATTTGGCTCCACCAAAATCTTATTGACCTAATAAGCAAATTTAGCAAAATTGCTGGATATAAAGTCAATATCCAGAAATCAAAGGCATTTTTGTATACCAATAATGAAACGACAAAAATAGAAGCAAGAAATCAAATCCCACTTACCATAGCAACAAGAAAAATAAAGTACCTAGGAATCAACTTAACTAAGGAGGTAAAAGACCTGTACTCAGAAAACTACAGAACAATGAGGAAAGAAATCAAGAAAGATACAAATAAATGGAAGCATATACCATGTTCATGGATGGGAATAATTAACATCATTAAAATGTCCATACTACCCAAAGCAATCTACAGATTCAATGCAATCCCAATTAAAAGACCAATGACAAACTTCACAGAAATAGAAAAAATACTTCAAAAATTTATATGGAGCCAAAAACACCCACAAATAGCCACCACAATCTTGAGAAAGAAGAACAAGTTAGGAGGAATCACAATACCGGACTTCCAACAATACTACAAGGCTACTGTCATCAAAACAGCATGATACTGGTATAAGAATAGACATATAGATCAATGGAACAGAATAGAGAGCCCAGAAATTAACCGAGGACTCTATAGTCAACTAATATTTGACAAAGGGGGAAGGAACATCAAATGGAGTAAAAACAGTCTCTTCAACAAATGGTGTTGGGAGAACTGGACAGCAACATGTGTAAAGATAAACCTAGACCACCAACTTACACCATACACCAAAATAAACTCAAGATGGATAATGGATTTACCCATAAGCAGTGCCACCATAAAGGTCCTGGAGAAAAATATAGGCAGTAAACTTTTGGATATCCTATGCAAAAATATTTTACTGATACTTCACCAAAGGCAAAGGAAATCAAAGAACGAATCAACAAATGGGACTATATCAAATTGAAAAGTTTCTGTTCAGCTAAAGAAAATATCAGCAAAATTCAAAGGGAATCAACTGTAAGGGAAAACATAATTGCCAATGATACCTCAGACAAGGGTTTGATGTCCAAAATATATAAAGAACTAATGTGACTCCACACAAGGGAGACAGACAGCCCAATGAAAAAATGGGCAAAGGACCTGCACAGACAACTCACTGAGGAAGATATACAAAGGGCCCAGAGGCATATGAAAGAATGCTCAACATCACTAGTCATCAGAGAGATGCAAATTAAAACCACAATGAGATACCACCTCACATCTGTGAGAATGGTAATCATCAACAAATCAACAAACAACAAGTGTTGGCAAGGATGTGGGGCAAAGGCAACCCTCATGCACTGTTGGTGGGAATGTAGGCTGGTGCAGCCACTGTGGAAAACAGTATGGGGTTTCCTTAAAAAGCTAAAAATGGAACTGCCTTTTGATCCAGCAATTCCACTACTTGGACTATACCCAAAGAATCCTGAAACACCAATTCATAAGAACCTATGCACACCTATGTTCATAGCAGCATTATTTACAATAGCCAAGTGCTGGAAACAGCCTAAGTGCCCATCAGTGGATGATTGGATCAAAAAACTTTGGTACATTTACACAATGGAATACTACACAGCAGAAAGAAAGAAGGAACTTGTACCCTTTGCAACAACATGGATGGAACTGGAGAGTATTATGCTTAGTGAAATAAGCCAGCCAGTGAAGGACAAATAGTATAAGATCTCACACATTACAGGACAATAATGAACAAAACTAACAACAAGCAAAACAGAACGAAATATATGAACACGGTGATTAAGCCTTCAGTGGTCAGGGGGAAGGGGGTTGGCAGGAGGGGGTAGGTAGAGGCAAGGATGGGGAGCAGTTTAGACAAGAACCTAGTATAAAGGAACCATGGACATGGACAACAGGTGGGGTTGACTTTGGTGGGAATGGGTGGGTGGGGAGGGGGACAGAGGGGAGCAAAAGGGGATAGATGTAATACAACAGTAAAGTTAAAAAAAAAATGAATTTGGTGTCTGAGTCAGAATCTACCCCCTCCATTAATGAAATTCAACTTTATTTTATGCTACTGGAACTGCCACTTATCCTTTTTGGAATTTTCCACCTTAGATAGTAGATTTTGTTTTTGGCTATGCAGAGGTCTTATTTATTTCACTAAGCCTCTGCTTTTCCTCTACTTATGTTTTACTAGTTGAAGCCTTTAGAAATAATGGTACCTGAAGTGCTCAGCTTGTCCCTACAGAGTAGAAATTATGATATCTACTAATTTGAAGTATTAAAAAAACCCATAGGGTTTAATTAATTTTGTATAATAGTATTCTAACTATTTTTTGAACTTGTGGTTGATGTTCCATGTGGTCCTAAACTAACCACTGAACTATTTAAAGTCTTATAAGGTAGGGATTAGGTATGTTCACATTTGAATAATGATGTTTTCTGTAGCATTAATACATTTTCCCAAACATCCCCAGTTTGGGACCTTCATTGTTAGAAATGTCTATTTCCACTATCTATTTGAAAGGGATCTCATCTCATTTAAATGCTAACATGTGAATATATATTGCCTATGTACACGAATCATATAGTTTAGTAGTTGGCAACTTCCACCCCAAATTAGTCTTCACTCTCAGCATCTTTTCTAACCTAAATATTGACTGAAGTTCTCAACACACCAACTACCTGTTAGGTAATATTTAAAACATAAATCACTAAAAAAAACTATATATATTATACACCCACAAACAAGTACACCTTTGAAAGACCCATGGACATGGACAATGAGGTGAGGATTGACTGTGAGAGAGGGGATGGGGAGGGTGGGGCAGGGGAGAGCAATGGGGGAAAATGAAACAATTTCATACAACAACAGTGAATAAAATAAATAAATAAAAGTAAGGAGGAAATAAAAGAAAGATAGCATGTATTCTATGTAACATATATATCCACATTTTTAAACCTCTTTTTCCTTAACTGCATTAGATTTTTCTAAGAGTTATTACAAGTAACTTCATTTTTTTCAACTTAGGAAATAAAGCCAATCTAAGAAAACTTAATCTGCAGTAATGCAAATACAATAAAAATACAAAACTATACATTATTTACTAAGATCTATTTATAACAATATTATTTTTAAAAAGATTTTATTTATTATTTTTAGAGAGAGGGAAAGAGAGAGAGAAGGAGAGAAGCATCAATGTATGGTTGCCTTTCACCTGTCTTCAGCTGTGGATCTGGCTGGAGACCTGGCTTGCAACCTGCTTATGAGCCCTGGCTGGAAATCGAACCAATGACCTTTGGGTTCTCAGGCCGGCACCTTATCCACTGAGCCACCATCCAGGTAACAAAATTACTTTAAAGCATTCATAAGTTAAAGTTAGTTCTTATCCATTCAGCTACCCAATGTCTTTTCATTAAATGCATTTAATCCATTTACATTTAAGGTTATTATCTCTCTGTTTCTTCATCTTGTTTCAGAAGATCTTTAGCATCTCTTGCAATGCTGGTTTGGTGGAGACATATTCTTTTATCTTTCTTTTGTCTGGGAAACTCCTTATTTTACCTTCCATTTTGAATGAGAGGCTTGCTGGTGTCAATGGCTGCTTCTCTCTTTCCAGCTCCTTGAGGAGGTTTCTGCCTGCGATGAGCACCTGGCTCCAAAGGGGAGTGGCCTGCAACCTCGCTGTGATGGCTGGCCCTCCCCCCTCAGCTCCCAGAGGAGGTATCCCCAGTCTGCTAAGAGTGCCTGGCTCCCCTGGGGCCCTGCAGGTCCCCAGGCGGCAAAGGCTAACCCTCCACTCAGCCCAGCTCTTTGAGGAGGTTTTCACCACTGCCTCTGAGGTGCCTGCCTTTCTCCCCACGGGGTCCACAGCAGCAGTGCAGTCTGCCAGGGAAGGCTACGCCTTTCCCTCCAGCTCCTCAAGGAGGCCTTTGTTGCCAGCAATAATCGAGCCAGGTGCACCAGCAGCAAGTTCCTGGCATGCAGTTTCGAGTTTTCATGGGAGCCTGTGTGCTGTTGTGGGTTCATGGGTTTGGGCCTCCCCCCTCCTAGATGTCAAAGCTGCCCTCTCCCCAGGTGGCACAGTGGCCCAATTTTTGTCCCTCTTGCCGCCCCGATCTGTGTACTTCCCCATTCCCCTATTCCTGCTCTCTGCAGGTCTCTCCTCCTCTGTCTCTGTCTCTGGGAGGTGCTTCCTCTATCTCAGCCTCCAGAGCACAGCTCTCACATAGTCCCTCTCCTGCAGGAGTTCAATTCCTCATTCCCTCTGGGGTTTGCAATCACTGTTCTCACTTCGCCACTCAGATTTCTGGTCATGAGGAGCCTATAAAGGCTGTCTTCAGTTAGAGCTGCCCTTCTGAGCAGTTAGGCCGCCACTGCCTAGAGTTGGTCTTGGCCCGCCTGCAGGCGGGTTCCAAACTGTCTCACCTGCTATCCTGTAGGTCTCTGCAGCCTCTGGGCTGTGCACCCCTGAGTCCAGATGCTTACTGCTCCAATTGGCAGCGACCTGCAGACATCTCATGCACCTTACCCTATCCTCCAGCTGCTCTGGCACTTGAGAATGCCATCAGCAGTGCTCTACTCTGTTGCCATCTTTTTTCCTCCCCATTTCTTTCTTTTTAATTTAATTTTGTTGTTGTTGTATTACATACATTCCCTTTTTGCTCCCCTCTGTCCTCTTCCCCACCCACCCATTCCCCCCCACCAAAGTCAATCCCACCTGTTGTCCATGTTCATGGTTCCTTTATACTAGGCTCTTGTCTAAACAGCTCCCCTTTCTTGCCTCTTCCTGCCCTCTTCCCCCAATCCCCTTCCCCCTGCACACTGAAGGCCTTTTCACTGTATTCATATATCTGGTTCTGTTTTGCTTGTTGTTATTTGTCCTTCACTGACTGGCTTATTTCACTAAGCATAATACTTTCTAGTTCCATCCATATGGTTGCAAAGGTTAGGAGTTCCTATTTTCTTTCTTTCTGCTGTGTGGTATTCCATTGTGTAAAGGTAACAAAGTTTTTGATCCAATCATCCACTTAGGCTGTTTCCAGCACTTTGCAGTTGTAAATAATGCTGCTGTGAACATAGGGGTACATAGGTTCTAAGAATTGGTGTTTCAGGATTCCTTGGGTATAGTCCTAGTAATGGAATTGCTGGATCAAAAGGCAGTTCCATTTATAGGTTTTTGAGGAAACTCCATACTGTTTTCCACAGTGGCTGCACCAGCCTGCATTCCCACCAACAGTGCACCAGGGTTCCCTTTTCCCCACATCCTCACCAACACTTGTTGTTTGTTGATTTGTTGATGATTGCCATTCTGACAGGTGTGAGGTGATATCTTATTGTGGTTTTAATTTGCATCTCTCTGATGGTTAGTGATTTGAATATTCTTTCATATGCCTCTGGGCCCTTTGTATATCTTCCTCAGTGAGTTGTCTGTTCATATCTTTTGCCCATTTTTAAATTGGGTTGTCTGTCTCCCTGGTGTTGAGTCACATTAGTTCTTATGTATTTTGGAGATCAAACCCTTGTCCGAGGTAGCATTGGCAATTACGTTTTCCCGTACAGTTGGTTCCCTTTTAATTTTGTTGGTGTTTTCTTTAGCTGAACAGAAACTTTTCAGTTTGATATAGTGCCATTTATTGATTAGTTCTTTGATTTCCTTCGCCCTTGGTGAAGTATAAGTAAACATATTTTGGTATAGGATATCCAAAAGTTTACTGCCTATATTTTTCTATAGGACCTTTATGGTGGCACTGCTTATGGGTAAATCCTTTATCCATCTTGAGTTTATTTTGGTGTATGGTGTAAGTTGGTAGTCTAGTTTTATCTTTACACATGTTGCTGTCCAGTTCTCCCAACACCATTTGTTGAAGAGACTGTGTTTACTCCATTTTATCTTCCTTTCCCATTTGTCAAATATTGACCATAGAGTCCTGGGTTAATTTCTAAGCTCTCTATTCTGTTCCATTGATCTATATGTCTATTCTTATGCCAGTACCAGATAGTTTTGATGACAGTAGCCTTGTAGTATTCTTTGAAGTCTGGTATTGTGATTCCTCCTAACTTGTTCTTCCTTCTCAAGATCGCTTTGGCTATTCGTGGGTGTTTTAGGCTCCATAAAATTTTTGAAGTACTTTTTCTATTTCTGTGAAGTCTGTCATTGGTATTTAAATTGGGATTGCATTGAATCTGTAGATTGCTTTGGGTAGTATGGACATTTTAATGATGTTAATTATTCCCATCCATGAACATGGTATATGCTTCCATTTATTTGTATCTTTCTTGATTTCTTTCTTCATTGTTCTATAGTTTTCTGAGTACAGGTCTTTGACTTCCTTAGTTAAGTTGATTCCTAGGTACTTTTTTTTTTTCTTTTTGCTATGGTAAATGGGATTTGTTTTCTAGCTCCTTTTTCTGATGTTTCATTATTGGTATACAAAAATGCTCTTGATTTCTGGATATTGACTTTATATCCAGCAATTTTGCTAAATTTGCTTATTAGGTCAATAAGATTTTGGTGGAGCCTATCAGGTTTTGTATGCACACTCTCATATCATCTGCAAATAATGACAGTTTGACTTCCTCCTTTCCAATTTGGATACCTTTGATTCCTTTTTCTTCTCTGATGGCTATAGTTAGAACTTCCAAAACAATGTTGAATACAAATGGAGAAAGTGGACAGTCTTGTCTCATTCCTGATCTTAGGGGGAAAGATTTCAGTTTTTGTCCATTAAGTATGATATTGGCTTCAGGTTTCTCATAGATGGCCTTTATGATGTTGAGGTATGCTTCCTCTATTCCCATTTTGCTGAGGGTTTTTATCATAAATGGTTGCTGTACTTTATCAAGTGCTTTTCCAGCATCTATTGATATGGTTGTATGGTTTTTGTTTTTCATTTTGTTGATGTGGTGTATTACATTTATTTATTTATGAATGTTGTATCATACTTTCATCCCTGGGATGAAACCCACTTGATCATGGTGTATGATCTCTTTAATGTATGGCTGAATCCGGTTGGCCAATATTTTGTTGAGAATCTTAGCATCTATGTTCATCAGAGATATTGGTCTATAGTTTTCTTTCTTAGTTGTGTCTTGATCTGGTTTTGGGATAAGAATAATATAGGCCTCATAGAAAGAGTTTGGGAGTCTTCCCTCTTCCCTGATTTTTTGGTTTACATTGAAAAGGATAGGAGTTAGTTCTTCTTCAAATGTTTGATAAAATTCACCTGTGTATGCATCTGGTATGGGGCTCTTGTGCTTTGGAAGATTTTGGATTAGTTCTTCAATTTCACTAGTTGTTATTGGCCTATTCAGGCTTTCTGTTTCTTCTGGATGCAGTTTAAGCAGATTATATATTTCCAGAAATGTGTCCATTTCACCAAGGTTGTCATATTTTTTGTCATGTAGTTGTTTGTAGTAATTTCTTACAATCTTTTGTATTTTTGGAGTATCAGTTTTGATTTCTTTTCTCTCATCTCTGATTCTGTTTATTTGGGTCCTCTCTTTTTCTTGATGAGTCTGGATAAAGGCTTGTCAATTTTTAAATTTTTTTCAAAGAACCAGCTCCTGGACTTGTTGATCCTTTGAATCTTAGTTTGAGTCTCTAAGTTATTTAGTTCTGCTCTGATCTTGATGATTTCCTTCCTTCTATTTGATCTGGGCTTTGTTTGTTGTTGCTCCTCTAGTTCTTGCAGCTTTATGGTTAGGTTGTTTATAAACTTTTTGTGACCTTTTTAGGTAGGCCTGTATTGCTATAAATTTCCCTCTGAGCACTGCCTTTGCTGTATCCCATAGGTTTTGGGCTGTTGTGTGTTCATTGTTTTTTGTTTCCAGAAACTTTTTGATTTCATCTTTGATCTCATTGTTAACCCATTCCTTACTTAATAGCATGTTATTCATTCTCCATGAATTAGATTGTTTTTATTTTTTCCCTTAGGTTGTTTTCTAATTTAAGCCATTGTGATCTGAGAAGATGCTTGGTATGATTTTAATTTTCCTGTATTTTTGTAGGCTTGTCTTGTGACCTACCATGTGGTCTACCTTAGAGAATGTTCCATGTGCATTTGAAAAGAATGTACATTTTTCTTCTTTGGGGTGAAAGGGTCTGTATATATCAGTTAGGTCCATTTCCTCTAGAGTGTTGTTCAATGCCACAATGTCCTTGGTGATTTTTTGTTTGGAAGATCTGTCCTTTGTTGATAGTGGGGTACTAAAATTGACTACTATTAGTGTGTTACTGTCTTTATCCTTCTTGAAGTCCTCCAAGTTTTTTCTTATATATTTCAAAGCTCCTACCTTGGCTGCATATATGTTTACCAAAGTTATTTCTTCTTGATGGATTGCTCCTTTCAGTATTTTGAAGTGTCCTTTATCTTTTTTTATGGCCTTCATTGTAAAATCTATTTTGTCTGAAATAAATATTTCTACTCCAGCCTTTTTTTCATGTCCATTTTCTTGATATACATATTTCTATCCCTTCACTTTCAATTTGTATCAATCTTTTGTTCCGAGGTGGGTGTCTTGAAGGCAGCATATAAATGAGTCATGTTTTCTTATCCATTCACCTACCCTATGTCCTTTGTTTGGCATATTTAATCCATTTACATTTAAGGTTATTGATTGATACTTATTTATTGCCATTTTCTCACTTTGCACCTGTGTTCCTCTTTGCCTTTTTCTTTTTCTTCATTTATTATTATTTTTTTAAGCAGACTCTTTAGCATTTCATGCAATGCTGGTTTGGTAGAGAGGTATTGTTTTAGTCTTCTTTTGTCAGGGGAACTCCTTATTTCTCCTTCCATCTTGAATGAGAGCCTTGCTGGGTAGAGTAGTCTTGGTTTCAGGCCTTTGTTTACCATTACTTGAAATACTTTTTGCCATTTCCTTCTGGCTTAACTTGTTTCTTTTGAATAATCATTTGATAGCCTTATTGGAGCCCCTTTATATGTTATTTGCTGTTTCCCTCTTGATGCTTTTACAATTCTGTCTTTGTCTTTGAAATTTGCCATTTTAATTATAATGTGTCTTGGAGTTGGTCTGTTTGGGTTGATCTTCATTGGGACCCTCTGTGTTTCCTGAACTTGAATAACATTTTCACTCATCATGTTAGGAAAATTTTCTATCATGACTTTTTTAAACAGGTTTTCCATTCCTTGTTTCTCTTCTCCTTCTGGTATGCCTATGATTCAGATGTTATTATGTTTCATGTTGTCCTGAAGCTCTCTTAAATCCTCATCAATCTTGTTCAGCCTTTTTTCATTCTCTTGTACTGTCTTGGAATATTTTTCTTCATTTTCCCCCAGTGCTGGAAGTGTGAGTCATGCAATCTGGTCTGGTGACAGGAGCACTCATCAGGTGTCCCTATTGTGACTGTGCTTTTTGCTGGTCAGCCACATACCCTATCTCACTGCAGCTGCCACTCTGCCAAGTTGTGCACTTCTGAAATGTGTTCTCATTGTACCAGTTCAGCCCCTTCCACCAGCCTAGATGAATATTTCTTTTTTATATCTTTTGTTTGTTAGACTTCTGTGCAGCTTGATATTCTAGAATTTCTAGTTTTCTCTAGTTTTGAGGTAGATGAATTATTTTTGATTGTTAAGGAAGATGCAAGTGTCTATCTAGACCTGTCTCAGATTCCTTAACCTATAGTTCCAATTCTTACTTGCCATGGTATTGATGCATACTCATTTTCATGGATAAAAATAAATAATTGTGTTCAAGAATAATTTGCTACCTCTTCTAGTGAAGTTTGATAAAACTATTCAAAGCCATGTAATTGATAATTCATTTATAAACTGCAATACTAATGCTTGGTAACAATGTTATTTTTAATTCTATCAGGCTTTTCAGTAGATTATGACCTTCTTTTTCCTCCCTCAGTATGGATCACTTACACATTTAAAATTATAACAAGTGCAAATTTGGTGATGAAAATGACATTTTATAACAAAAATCACCAATGTCTCAGTAGGCAGCAAGGAAAAATGCCCTCTCTACAGTCACATTTAAATTCCCAGGCACACAAGATTTGGAGGTAAAGAAGTTGAAATAAGCATACATTTTTTTCTCAAAATAAAATCAAGATGATTTGTTATAAAAGAGAATTATATGTTTTATTTATATGATTTAAGATAAGGTGAATGCACAAATAAAATCCTGAGAAAGATCACTCTCATACCATCCTTTGCAAATTTATAAGGGTCATTGTCCTCGCAGAATCAGATCTACCACCTTAAATTCTCTCCAAGCAGACTTTCCTAATATCCTCCTTCTCAACACCTTGAACTCTCCATCATTAAGGTGGAGAAAATGCTGTGCTCATGGTCATGACTGACAGCACCAATAAATTGCAACACCTCTCCTGCTGTTAAATCTGGCTTGGCTAAAACATGATTAACCTTTGTTATTGTCTACATACTAGGATTTTCTGAGGGTGCACTCAACTACTTCCATTTTATTAGAAGGAAAAATAACTTAAGAAAAGTTACATGACCAGAACTGGAAGCAAGGTCTAAATTTTACTTCAAATCATTTTCACAGATGTTCTAGGTAGTGTATGAGATAGTAGAGAAGATCAAGATATTATCCCAGTGCTCAGTTAGCTCACTAGACTATCTGTATTCTGACCTTCTGAAGCAAAGTAAAGTCCTAGTTCAGGACTTTAAATATGCTCAGTGAATAATGGGGATAAATGGGATTTAGACAGATAGGCCATATCCTGGGATTTTAATTTAAAAAAGTACCTGTGTAACATTAGAATTACTTGAGTTTTTCTATTGTGCCTTTAATCCCATTAAGCTAGCCATAATCTAGGCAATCATCATTTACCTGGAATAATTTAATAGCAGCCTAACTCATGGATTCCAAACCTGGGTCAATGAATAGTATTCAGGGTTGGAGGGGGAATCCATAAACTTTGCTGGAAAAATATACATTTTTATTTTTACTAACCTTAAATTGAACTTGAACATTAAAATATATATATGTCTCTATGTATCAAACCACAGCACCTCAGGTGGAATATGTAGCTTACTACCAATAAATAGAACTCTTCACATGCTACAGAAATTGAAAATATCTTGACATAATTTCTGTGTTCATCATGTCTTTGACATCATAGTGGATCATGACTAGATTCAGTTATTTATTGTCTTCATAAATAATTATATATGCCTAGATTGGCAAGGTGGCAGAGGACTAAGTGGAGCCACACCATCTCCTTCAAGGACCAATCTGGAATCACAATTTAATTGGGGAAAAATCAGCCAGAATAACCAACAGAACACCAACTGGAAAGAAGCCTTAAAACCATGGATAGAACAAATAGTTCTGTTAGGTTGAGTAGTTTTTTGGTGGACTCTATAGGGTTTTTGATGGATACTATCATGTCACATGCAAATAATAATAGTTTTACTTCCTCCTTTCCAATTTGGATGCCTTTTTTTCTTGTCTGATCACTATCGCTAGAACTTTCAAAATGATGTTGAATAGAAGTGGAGAGAGTGAATACATTTGTCCTGTTCCTGGTCTTAGGAAGAAAGCTTTTAGTTTTTTCCCGGTGAGTTTGATGTTGGCTGCAGGTTTCTCACATATGTCCTTTATTATGTTGAGGTATGCTCCCTTTATTTCATTTTGCTGAGCGTAGTGTTTTGATCATAAGTGGGTGTTGTACTTTATTAAATGCCTTTTTAGCATCTATTGATATGATCATATAGGATCATATAGTTTTTGTTTTTTGTTCTTTTTGCTGTATTATGTTTATTCATTTGTAAATATTGGACTATGCTTGCATCCTTAGGATGAATTCCACTTGATCATGTTGTATGATCTTTTGAATGTATTGCTGGATTCGGTTTGCCAATATTTCATTGAGGGTTTTAGCATTTATCTTTATCAGCTATATTGGCTTATAGTTTTCTTTGTTGTGTCTTGACCCGGTTTTGGGATTAGAATAAAATTGGCCTCATGTTAAGTGTTTGAAAGTGTTTTTTTCCCTTGGAGTTTTAAAAATAGGTTGAGAAGGATAGGAGTTCATTCTTACCTAAATATGTGGTAAAATTCACCTGTGTAGTCATTTGGTCCAGGGCTTTTGCATGCCAGGAGTTTTAAAATTATTATTTCAATTTCACTAGTTGTTATTGGTCTACTCAGGCTATCTGCTTCTTCTTGATTTAGTTTTAGTAAATCATACATTTTTTAGAAATGTACCCATTTCATCCAGGCTGTCAAATTTCTTATTATATAGTTGTTTGTAGTAATTTCTTACAATACTTTGTATTTCTGTATTATTTGTTGTGATTTCTCCTTTTTCAATTCTGATTTTATTTACTGGGTCCTTTCTCTCTCTCTCTCTCTCTCTCTCTCTCTCTCTCTCTCTCTCTCTCTCTCTCTTTCTTGTTGAGCCTGGTTAAAGGCTTGCTGACTTTTTTTTTTAACTTTTAAAAGAACCAGCACCTGGTTCTTTTGAATTGTTCTGGTCCTTTGAATTGTTCTTTTAGTGTGTATGTTATTTATTTTTCCTCTGACCTTGATTATTCCTTCCTTGTACTTGCTCTGGGCTTTGTTTGTTGTGGTTCTTCTAGTTCTTGTAGCTGCAAGGTTAGGTTGTTTGAGATTCTTCTATCCATTTTAGGCAGGCTTGTATTGCTATGAGCTTCCCTCTCAGGACTGCCTTCTATCTGTCTCATAGGTTTTGGGCTGTTTTTTCAATTTCATGTGTTTCAAAAAAATTTTTTGATTTCTTCCTTGATCTCATTGTTAACACACATTCATTATTTATTAGCATATTATTCAATCTCCATGAATTTGAATGTTTTTGGTTTTTTCTTTGAGGTTGGTTTTTAGTTTCAAACTGTTGTGATCTCAGAATATATTTGATATAATTTCAATTCTCTTGATTTTGGAGAGGCTTGTTTTATGTCCCACCATGTGGCCAATCTTTAAGAATGTTCCTTGTGCATTTGAAAAACAAGATATGTATTTTGCTTCCTGTAGTTAAGTATTTCTGTATATCTCAAGCCCATTTGATCCAGAATGTTGTTCAATGCCACAATATCCTTGGTATTTTTTTGTCTTGAAGTTCAGTTTATTGTTGATAATGGAGTGTTATAAATCCCTACTATGAGTGTGTTGCTGTCAATATTCTTCTTGAAGCCCTCCAAGATTTTATTTATATATTTGGGTTCTTCTATTTTGTGTTTATATATGTTTATAAGGGTTATATCTTCTTGATGGATTGCTATGTTAATACTATGTAATATCTTTCTTTGTCTCTTATGCTCTTTATTGTGAAATCTATTTTGCCTGATATAAGTATTATTACCCCAAATTCTGGGAGGTTCTCTTGAGAAGAACATATTTTTCTCCAAATGTGAGTCCAACCCACAGCCTGAATAAGAGCATACCAGGTGATCCACCAAAACTTGAACAAGAGGTAATATTGATTCTTCTGTGTCACTAAGTTTTTATGGTAGCTTGTTATGCGATAGAGACTGACTAATATATCATGTGTGAACACCCTTTTCTCCTTTTGGTGAAAGGGAATTTGGAAACCATATAGACACAGAAACAACAAGTGACTTCATGTCCTGGAAGTTATTAGAGAGGCTGGTTTTTAGCTCTTGTGCCAGATAATGTACCCCCCCCCACACCAATTGGCCTGGGAACAATTTATTCTGCTTCAGATGTCATATACAGTGATTTAACTCCAAATTTGGAGTAGGTAGGGGTAAAGGAAGTTATTTTTGCTTATTTACATGCTTGCTTCTCAATAAAGCAACCTATAGTTTAAAGTTGTAATAAGATTCTGTTGGATAATTTGTATTTTTCTTTAGAGAGAAATTGAGTTTTGGAGATCTGTTTAAGTGTATCTTGTTACACTTTTAGTTGAAGATACACCAGCCCTGGTTCAGCCCTAACAAAGGAGTTATTGGTCAGATAGGGAAAGTAATGGATGAGTCTGTAAAAAATGTGTTTGTCATCAAGGGAACACAAGGCAATAATATAAAGGAATGATAGAGGCACTCCACAGTGGAATAAAATTACAGCCTCACTTATACCCATGGTCCTTGCCCATGACTGAATAAAATAAAACATTTACTCATTTTCATAGCAGTATTTTAAAATAGCTACTGCAGAGTCTGTGAAATGAAAGAAGGGGCCTTTTTGTTCCCACCTCAGCCAGTGTGAAATTTAAACTCCCTTTAATAATTTTCAAACCCTAAATGGTCTGACCCTGAACTGCCACTCTAACCTCATTTATCTTTTCTTTTTTTTTCTTTTAATTTTATTGTTGTTGTATTACATCCATTCCTTTTTTGCTCCCCTCTGTCCCCCTCCCCACCCACCCTTTCCCCCCAAAGTCAATCCCACCTGTTGTCCATGTCCATGGTTCCTTTATACTAGGTTCTTGTCTAAGCTGCTCCCCTTTCATTTATCTTTTCTTACACTATAACTCACATATTCTTCTCCAGCCACGCAATCCTCTCTGTTTCTCAAACTCACCAAATCTACTTTTGCCCCCACACCTTTGAACTTTGCAACTCCTCCACTCTATTGGTCTTCCTTCAGATATCTCCATGGCTCATTTGCCACTTCCTTGAAGTCTATATTCACATGTTTCTCTCTTGCTTTGGCTTTCTGTGGCCACAATCATATGTAAAACTAACTGTCTGCCTTACTCTCCAATACTTTTTGCTTCCATTTACAGCTTTATTTATTTAATTTTTGCTTTGTTCTTATTCAGTATGACAATGGACATTGATATGCTTATCTCTCTTGCCAGCTAGGCTATAAGATCCCCTAATAAAGACATTTTAAAAATATTTGTTGTTTATTGCTTTATCCTAAAACAATACCTAGGCATGGAATAGTAATGCAACATATTTGTTAAATGAATGACAGAGCAGCCATTTATGTCACACAGTGGGTGATTTCCTGAACAAAGAAATGTGCCTTGGCAATGAATTCTGTTGCCCCAGTTTAGGACTAGGACTGTCTCTGCAGAATTCACATAAAAGAAATGCTAGTATTAAGAAAGGTGAAAGGCACTAATAGTAGGGGATTTTAATACCCCACTATCAACAATGGACAGATCTTCCAAACAAAAAATCCCCCGAGATGTTGTGGCATTGAACAACACTCTAGAGGAAATGGACCTAACTGATGTATACAGAGTCTTTTACCCCAAAGAAGCAAAATACACATTCTTCTCAAATGCACATGGATCATTCTCCAAGATAGACCA
>PVIW01013127.1:0-28750 GCA_004026585.1 Noctilio leporinus | reverse complement strand
CCCAGCGGCCCAGCAGCTCCGTTTTTCGGCCCTCTTGCCGCCCCGGCCGGTGCACTTCCCGCTCCCCCGCTCCGGCTTCCCGCAGGACTCTTCTCCTCCGCCTCTAGCCCCGCGCGCCGCGAAACCTCCTCTCCCTGTTGCCGGGGTGAGTCTCTCACACAGTCCCTCCCCTGCAAGAGTTCAATTCCGCGTTCCCTACGGCGTTTGCCCTCGCTGCCCGCACTTCACTGCTGAGACTTCCAGTCGCCAGGGAGCCTGAAACTGGCCCCGGTCAAACGCGCCCCTCTGGGCAGAGCCGCCCCTGCCCAGAGCCGACCTCGGCCCGCCGGCCGGTCAGTCGGGAACGCCTCACCTACTGTCCTGCTGGCCTCCTCTGCCTCTGGGCTCTGCTCCCCTGTGTCCAGATGCTGCCCGTTCCAATCCCCAGGGTCCTGAAGACGTCTCACGCTCCTTATCCTGTCCTCTAGCTGCTTTGGTACTCGAGACACCATCAGCACTGCTCTCTACTCTGTCGCCATCTTCCCTCTCCCAGAATATGTTTTGACTAGTAGGAATAAGACAATGAGGGGAAAATAGGACAAATTTAATACAACAATAAATTAACTAAAAACAGAAATAAGACTTTAAGTTACATATCTATTATTTAAGAGGAGTGGCAAATCCTGTTTTCTGCCTCTTGGAGCTCTGAGATGCCATAAGAAGCCTAAGAGGCCACATGGAAAAGTATTAAGGTAAAGAAGCCATTTTAGCTTTTCAGCCCAATCAAGCCTTCAGTGACTGCAAATCCAGCCAAGACCTGGCTGTAGCTAAATGAGAGACATCAAATAAGAACCACCTAGCTGAGTCCAATCAATTCACACAGCCCTAGACAGAATGATAAATTATTTAAGGCACAAAGTTTTATGTTAGTTTATTATACAGCAATAAATAATTGGGTTACCACATTTGACAGGCATGAAAACATGGCCTCCAACTAGAAGGAGTTTCATTGACCAATGGCCTCAACCAATGCATCTGAAATCCATTATCATGTTGGCATAGGATATAAAGCCAAGCTTTCCAATGACTATATATGGCAGGGATATCAAGACAGGCCCATTGCTGGGAAACAGGCACTCCTCAGATGGTTGATTTTAGCTTGAGAATTTCTCAATGGAGTTGTTGAACTCTTTAAACTTCATCCATTCAAACCTCTCCTTCAATTGTGGTCACAGTTTCTCTGCAGTCGTTAGCTTTCCCAGTCTTGTGTACTTACCTCTGCCATTCATAGGCATTTCCCCTAATAAATTATTTCATGTTTAATTAACATTTCCCCTAATGAAATGCTTTCACGTTTAATTCTATCTTGGTTCTACCCAGAGGACCCTGGTTAAGCTTGACTTACCTAAGCTTGACTACCTATCCTTTTACCTTTTTAGTGACTGTTTTTCAGTCTCTTTCACTGGTGTCTCTTTATCTCCCTGCAGTCAGCTTTTATATGCCCTAGGACTCAGTCCTTGGACTTCTCTTTTGCATCTATACTCATTCCCTTGGAGAGTTCATCCAGTCTTACATCTTTATTATATATATTATACTATATATATATATATATATATATATATATATATAGTATATTATGTGTGTGTGTGTGTGTGTGTGTGTGTATATATATATAATACAGTATATAAAGTATGTATATACTGTATACACACAATGCTGAAGACTCCCAAACTGGACCTCTCTCCTGAACTCCAGACTTTATATTTCATTCAGATATCTTTTTCAAACAATTAAATTGATTGGGTGACAAGACTCAGAGGTCTTATGGGAACCTCTCAGATCTAATATGTCCGAAATGGACATTTTTCCCAAAAACTTGTCCCTTTCACATTTCTCATTATCTCAGTACATTGCAACCCTATCCTTCTAGGTGCTATGGCCATACATCACTTCTTTTGGTCCATATAGCCTGCCATCTATAACTCCAAAATGTATCCTAAATCTCACCACACTCCCTTGATACTATTCTTGTCCAAAGCATACCATCTCTCACTAGATCATTGCAACAATCTGTAATCTGGTTCCCTGCTCTTTTCTTGCCACTTTCACGTTATTCTCAAAGAAGATGCCAGAGCAATCTTGTTAAAACTTGTCAGATCATGTCATTCCTCTGCTTTATACCTTCATTTATTTAAAATTATTACTTTCCTCTAAGAAAAAGGTGAAGTCCTCATAATGATGTATAAAATCCTCCATGATCAGGCCCCCAGAACTCTCTCCTCTCCTTTTTGCTCACTCTGCTCTAACCACATTAGTGTCCTTGCTGTGCCTCATATCTGCCCAGCTTGCCTCAACTTCAGAGAGCCTCTGCTCTGGTCTCCTGCCTAGGACATTTTCCCCTTAATATCACCCTGTCTCTTCTTCTTCTTTCCAGTTTGTGTTTACATGTCAACTGCTCAACTGTACCCTCTCTAGCCACATTCTCTAAAAACTACAGTTCTTCAGGGCACTTCATATTCCTCTCTCCCTATTTTATTTTGCTCCTTAGCACTTGTTAATATCTAAAGTAATATATATTTTGCTTACTTATCTTGCTTATCTCTACCACTATGATTCATTCTCAGCACCTTAATACTGTCTGTTACATAGAAGATGCTCAATATATTCATTAACTAAACAAATAAATTACTTCTAAAATAAAATAAAAATACACATTTTACTGTCTGGCACATAAAAATGTTTAATAAATATTCATTAAATTAATGAGTTATTTTCCGAAGAGAAACTTTTTAAAAGTCATCGCAGTGAACTAAAGACACAAATGCTGTTTTCATTGCAATTGCACAGAGAATATCATTTTGTAAGTGAATCAAAACTGTAATTTAGGAATAATCTTATTATGTAAGTATTTTTAAATAATAGTATATTTCTTGACCTCCATGTGTAATTCCATTAGACTTCCTGTTCTTGACCACTAATTATGGTGGAATCTAATTTAAGCAAAATCAAAGGGAAAATTTTTTATGTTTATTCCTTCAAAAAAGAATGCCAACTCCAACTGAATTTATTGCAGTGAAATTCATTCACATAAAGTATGCAAACTTAAAATAAAGGAGAAGAAGAAAAAGAAAGAACGAATGAGCCTAGAAGTTTTAAATTCTTTCTTCTTTCAATCTCTAGAGTTGCAGGAGGCACATCTTTAATCACTTGAGCCCTAAAGTGTTTTCAGACCCAAAACTCCACTCCTCCATTCTCTCACTCTTTCTGACATATATTTAAAACAACCAAATGCAAAAACTCACCATATATTCACAACAGGAGGGAGCTGTGCATTCCCTTTACTGTATCCTGGGATATTTTTATGAGATTTAAAGAATAACTGTTGACAATAGAAAAATAGGACTCTTTGAGAATGTTATTTAAACCTCTGCTGAATGTATCCTGACAAAAATTAGACTGTTTTATTAATTAGGTAGTCTAAAGAGAATTAAATCTTGACTCACCACCCTGTGTGCCAGAAAAAGCTGAACTCTTCAAACTTGGCCTTGTTATTAGAAGGCCCGATAACTATTCACACGGAGAAACCTGGCTGGCAATATGACTGCAGCAGCACAAGTTCAGAAAGACAAAGAGAAACTGGGTGTCATTGAAAATATGTGACTTCAATCTCCAAGAAACCAGGGCAGTGAGTTGGAAGTTACAGCTTTGGAAATCAGAAGTCTGTGACATATTCTTCCCAAAATACAATCAAGTATATGTGCCATTATCTGCACAAGGGTAAAAAAAAAGTAAAAATTTAATTGGTCTACCATTCTCTTAAGGGTAAAAAGATAAGAATTAAGGAATCAATGGAATTCTTTCCTATGCCCCAGCAGGCAGTATTTTAATCTAATAATTTGTACTAGAGCTCTAGTGAATTGCATGGAACTTTAAATATCCTCTAGAAGAAAGTACCATGTTGTAGCTCCCATATATGAGAATGTTTGCTTTTCAAAAATATGACATTTTTCAAGTCATTTGCATTTTAAAGGTCTAAGGAATTTAAATCACTGATCAGTTTTAACCCACATTTCCTGCATGCGTGCATAAGCTTACACCCTCCACTTTGCCATCAGCATAAAAATTCTCTTACACTCTTACTTTCATGTGTCTTTAAAACAGCTCAACTCCCCCGCAGCTCTCATCAGCCTGCCTTTCCCAGTGGTCCTCCTGCCTGGGAAGATGAAAGGCCCTCTTCCCCTCAGCCAGAGCTCCTGTTCCTGCTTTCACACTAATGGAAAGTAACTTGAAGATGGGAAAGACACTGAGTATCACATACTAACCTTGAGCTAGTGCAAAGCATTTCCTCATAGGGGCTTTTTCAGCTCTCATGTGGTCTTCATTCCCATTTGAAAAAGCCACCTATTGCTCAAATTTTTAAATGAAAATAAATTTTACTGATGTATATCTAACAAGAAGCCAATTTATTTAATAACCTGTTAATTTTAGTAATGGAGCCAAGCTTCCTAGGTTGAAATTCCTGCTTTCTCTTTCATTAGCTATGTTATCTTGAACACTTCTGTGTCTTGTTTTCATATCTATAAAATAAAGAATATTATTTCTATATCATGAAAAATAATATTACCTATTTTAAAGGGTTTTAAATATTAAATAAGCAAATATATGTAAAATATGCTGTAAGTATAACTATTATTAGTTTTTATTCCTCTTCTAGGGCTCTTGACATTTACTGCCTTCAGGATTAAAAACCACATAAAAGTTCAGTGCTAGCAACTAGCTTATTAGTATTGACTATTACTATGGCCTATTTGGGTCTCTTCTCCCCATTCATATGTTGAAATTCTAACTCTCAAAATTGATAATATTAGGAGGTGGAGGTCTTTGACAGGTGATTAGGTTATAAGGGTGGAGCCCTCATGAGTGGGGTTAGTGCCTTATACAAAAGACCTCACAGAGATCCCTTGACCCTTTGAGCATGTGAGGACACATTAAAAGATTGTAATATGCAACTTGGAAGAAGGCCCTCACAAGACAATGCTCACATTCTGTGATCTTGGACTTCCAGCTTCCAGAACTGTGAGAAATAAATTCCTGTTATTTATAAACTACCCAGTCTGTGGCATTTTGTTATAGCAGATTGAAAGGATTCAGACAACCAATTTGAGAGTTGCTAAATACTTTTCATGTCTACAGGAAATAATCAGTTGACTCAGTTTCAGGTCATCATTAGCTGGTGTTCAGGGCTACGGGGCTCATTTTCTAATGAAGATACGGTGGGCTTGCCAATTGAGAGTTAGACAATACGTTTCTCAAATGCAGTCAATAATATTTAAGTGACTCTCATGGAATTATGTGCTATTACCACTAATAAGCTTTTATTGGGTGATGATTGTGTGCTGGGCATTAAGCCAGATGCTGAAAACCAATAGAGAACCACAATGTGATCTTTTACAAAAAGTTTAACAACTAGTTGGCAAAACAGAACATATTCATCAAGTGATAAATAAAAACAAATAATAACATAAGGTCAGTGCAAACTTAGTGAAACAGATAATTGTGTTCTAGCAGTTCAAAGGAGCAAAAGGTTATTCTGAGCTTGGCCAGCTAGAACTCCATGCCCACATACACACAAATGCTAGAACTCAAACAGGGTCTTGAAGATGAAGCAGAACTTTAAACATGTTTAGAAAAAACAGAGGAGAATGCACTTCAGTGGATAGGGTTAGAGATGTTTATGGCACAATTGAGGAATGAACTGGGTACTTTAGCTGGATCAGGGTACCATGGTCCTTCATGAAGGGTGAATTCCCAATTTCATGGAATATATATTTTTCAATTTAATATGAATTTAGAGTCACCAAAATATTCTATATTTCCTTTTGCAGGATATTATCTCTCATATCAATATAATTAAGCAATACAAGAAGCAAATACGCTTGCATGCTACACTTTAACTTTTTCCTTTGCAAGTATTTGTCACTCGTTAGTACACCCAATCAGATGGCTTTTGGGCAAAGTTGGAAGAGAGCCTTTAGTTCAGCCATTAGGACTACATCAAAAATTCTCTCAGAAAGGGCTGAAAAAGTAAAAAGCCTGAGAGGAAAATTGGTAGAATATATACATTTCTTTTGTCAATGTGACTACTCTTCACTCTAACCTATAACTAATTAGAAGCATATTGAACTAAACATATTTTGCACAATCCTATGATCTCATAGTAATTATTGGCCAAACCAGGAACAGGACTCAGTACTGGAAGTCAGAATCTGATCTTGTACCTATCTCTATACCAGAATGGGGGTAGAACCTGATGAATGAAGGTTGGTCATGGAAACTGGGAGGAAGTCAATGGGTAAGGTCAGTGTAACATGGGCTAAATGACTGAACAGCTTGCTGTGAAAGAAATTCAGAGAGTGTGGGAACCTGAAAGAGTGAACAAGATATGACATTGGGGCCAGCACCAAAATTGGAATCTTAAAGAAATGGGAATCTGTAAGTCTGTGGTCCCTTAATGTGACTTTGGGATTTGTGATTAAAGTAGAGTGAGAGGTACAATGGCAGTGACTATTCAACTTGTGAAATTCAACTTGTGAAACCAGTTATAGCTTTGAGTACCAGGAAAGGATCTCAAGGACTATTTTCTTGACTATAAAAGATTCTACTATATTTTTTCATACTTAATTTAAAGTATCAATTTTTTTTGCCAATTGATTCTAAAATTATTGCTATGAGGAGCTCTGACCAGTAGAATGTAGGAATGGAAATGTTCCATCATGTAAAATGCCATGGTAGATCATATGAAGATATGATAGATATAATACTCATATACATTCATCTTGTTAATCAGTAAGTCATTGTAATGGTTATTTTAACCTTGATTTTACTCTCAAGTTTAGCTATAACCTCTATGGTTTTTTTCCTGGATGTCTATCACGCCAAAGAACATTTTTCTCTTCACAGAAAATCTCTGGTGAATTGTCTGGATGTGAAGGTGAATTGTCTGGATGTGAAAGGAAGAAAAAAAGTACACATTGGTGGTTATAGAATAGACAGGGGGATGTTAAAAAGAACAAAGGAAATAGAGAAGCCAAAGAACTTATATGCATGACTCATGGACATGAACTAAGTGGGGCATTGCTGGATGAAATGAGGTTCTGGGTGGAAAGGGGCAAAGAGGGGAAATTGAGACAACTGTAATAGCAAAATAAATAAAATATATTTAAAAAAAAAGAAAAAAACTTTTAATCTTTTAATGCCCATTAAGTAAAACTGACACAAAACAATATGGATGCCAAAATCTGTCTTATTAAATATTTTACAAGTGGCAATGATGAGAAAGTGAGTGCAGAGTATCACTGTAAGCCTAAGAATAATAGCTTTGTTATAAACAACTGAATTCTGTGCAGATGGAGAGAAATCCAACAAGATAAAACAAGGCTATGTCAGTGGGTAAAAGGACAAAATAATTTTAATATGAGAAAATGTTAGCACATTAATTAAGGTACAAATAAAATGAAATATAAGATTTATAAGAAGGTAGGTTTGACATACTAAGTTATTATAAGAAAATTATCTCACATGTATTGAAGGCTACTTTTAAAAGCCATAACCCCTGACAACCAAGAAAGCCAAGAAAATAAAACCTCAACTCCTTGTACACAAAATGTTACAGCCTCCCCTGACTTCCTCAGGCATTTCTTGTCATTATACCTTTAGAAAGAGAGGGTCAATTTCAAAAGGCTTGCAACCTTATTGGACATTGTACCCCAAAGTTCTTGACACATACAGGCTCTCAAAAAATGTTTATTAACATAAAGGAAACCCAATATGAAAAATTAGAATAATGAGATGGTATAAGCAAGGGTCTAGTTGAAGATTTAAACATATTGGCCTTAAAATTAGAGGCTATAGAAAAATAAAACTTAAGCCAACAACAAAAAAAATGAACTTCTCCCAGAAAATTCAGCATATAATAAATCTGAGGCATCCTTTGAAATTTCAGAGATAAGTCAAATAAAAAAAGATTTGCAAAGTATGCAGTAAATTTACATATCTCATTACTTTACAAGGTACATGCATTGGAAATATACTATATGAAATTTTTATAAAGGATTTAATATGTTCTAAAAATATATGAAAGGAAGCACGACTACTTAAGTGTCCTCAATTTCTGAGATTGCTATAATGAAAAAAAAATTGTGCTACAATCCTTGCAAAACATAAAATATGTATAGTGTAAAGAACACTAAACTTAGAATCAGAATAGCTGTACTCAAATTTCATTGTGCCACTGGCTCCATGGCCTTCCCCAAGTCACGATCTCTTTCTCATTTTCCTCATCTGGGAAATAAGGCTTCCCTTGGAAAATTGTTTAATAATAAATATAACAGTTGAAATTATCTTTTCTATTAAGCACAAATTAATATTCATATATAAGGTATCAAATAGCTCCTTTACACCCTTGATATGGAATATTGGGATGACCCAATAGGATACTGATGGTTTTAAAATTCAGTATCTAAAGCTCCTATTTATCAAATTTCCTTCCAGTTGACACTGTTAGAAATATACTGCCACAGATAAGTATAAACACTAACGTCTTATTTTTAGAATGCAGGGCTAAATGAAAAGGTAGATTGAGAAAAGTAGAGATCCTGATGGTCTTTTAAAAGTGCCGGAAGAGATCATATATTCTAAAACCTGGGAGCCCTTGCCATTTCCCTGCCTGACCATCAAGAAGGGGTGGTATGCAGAACTTCACTTTCAGGCTAAGGCAGGTTTGCCAGGATCCCTGGTAGCTCAGTGGCAGCTGCTCAGAAATCCTGGCTTCTGAAGAGGGCAACACGGCAGCTGGTTTTTCCTTGGATTTTATTAAAACTCTAATATCAAGTGGTAAAAGGAGAAGCCCACATTTTAATGATTTCAGAATTACTGACCCCCAGGGCTCCCCATTCAAATAAGCTTATCAGGGTCTTCAGGGGCCCGGCTTTATAAAACAAAAACAAAGCGAAAACAGATCCGTTGTGAACTATTCCCTAGTTTTGCAGAGAGTGCACACTGATCACTGATAACAACCCTTAGCACACCTCTGCACCCTTAGCACAGGAGGATCACCTGGGAAGCTTTCAGAAGTTCTGATGCTTAGGCTACATTCTGGAACAACTAACGTAGGATTTTTCAGGGGTGGGACCCAGGCACTGGTGTTTTTAGGCTCCCTGGATGATTCCAATGGCAGCCAAGGTCGAAAACCCAGCTGTAATAGCTTTCCATTCCCGGCTCAATCAAACCCCATGCTCCTTAGCTTGGTATTTAAGTTCTCCCTCACTTTGATCCCTTTTGTGTTTTTGGCCTGATTTCCTCTATTCCCAATGCCTTATTGCCTAACCAGTCTCTTCTGTTCATGTACTGTTACCTGCTGATAATACAGATCTTTATGGTCACTTCTATTGATCTTACCTCTGCTTATTCAAATTACAGTTATCTTTCTAAACCTTGTTCAAAGGACAGTACATACAGGAAGCATTCCCTGATCCCCGAAAGTGATGGTTTTAAAATACACCTACAAGTTCCTTCACACTCCTCCCTGTAAATGTGGATTAACCTTATCAAATTAACTTTAACAAACAAATGTGGCAGGGGTGACTTTTAAGTAAGGCTGGATCAGAAAAGGCCATACACCTTCTACCTGCGGCTCTCCCTCAACACACAGGTGAAGAAGAGAGGCCAGGCAGAGACCACAAAAGACAGAGTGAGCTGCCCAAGGAGCACCAGCTGATCCAACCCACCAGCTTTTTGAGTAGAGGCAGCAGAACTGCCAAACATACAAATTAACCTTGAGATTATTCCAGCCTCATGCAACTGAGGCCCCCAGGCATCATGAAGGAGGGCAAACAGTCCTTGTGTCCAGTCCTAATTCCTGAACCGCAGGATAATAAATGGACATTTAACAATGCTAAATCTTGGCATAATTGTTACACAGTCATAATGGAAACTCACTTTTTTAGCTGATTTTCTCTCTTCCTCCCGTATGCTATTTTACATATTCTTTTACTATTTTTGTTAACTAAACATGTTGTAATTTCCCATCCTATGTTGCTTGTTCCTTGATGGTAGAACTCAACACTTACTGTTTTCTGTACCTTCCACAATGCCTTTCCTAAAATGTACTCAAAATTTAACTGAAATTTATTAACATAGACAGGCATTAGCTTTATTAAGGTATTGTTCCACTTTTTGTCTGGTCCAAATTCCTGGCTATATTTGTCAATTGTGTTCACTTGGTTTAATTAAAGGCTTTGCATTACATCAAGAAGAGATAACAAAAATAATATAGAGAATAACTGAATGTACAGGACTGAATGTCAACATGTGGACATATAATTGATAACATACACTAATATATGAGTATACTTAAAATCCCTCAAAGAAATTGTTGGTAATAGCTCTCCAGAAAAGGTAATCCTGAACAAATGGTGATTATCAACTAGGCTCTTAACAATCACTCAAATAAGAGACTTACTATGTGAAATATTTTTTATTCAGAAAATCTTTCAACAGTTCTAATTTTTTGGGTTATTTGACCATTTACTGTAAGTGATAGAAGTGGCTACATATCTGTGCCTCGTCTTATTGCAAAAGCACCATAACCATCAAAAAGTTTAGGTATCTTCCATTGATGTCTACTAAATACTTTTTTTTCTGTTCATGGGGCTATTTACAGTCTTCTTGTTTATAAATGTTCTAATCATCTTCAGAAATGCTCACAGGTACATCTTTTTTTTTTTTTAATATTTTATTCACTATTTTTAGAGACAAGAGCAGGGAGGAAGGAAGAAAGGGAGGGAAACATCAATGTATGGTTGCCTTTCACCTGCCTCCAGCTATGGACCTGGCTGGTGACCTGGCTTGGAACCTGGTTATGTGACCTGACTGGGAATCAAACCAGTGACCTTTGGGTCCGCAGGCCAGCAACCTATCCACTGAGCCACCAGCCAGGGCAAGATACATTTTCTTTCAGCCACTAGGCTGAACAGCCCTCGTGTTTCATGATGGCAAGAACGATATCAATTTTGTTTACTGCAGTTTTCCAGTTAGTAACCATTAGAGTATCTGGCACAAAGTTGGTGCTTAATCAATGTTGGATGCATGAATGCCTGTCTTGTGGAGGCCACCATGTATGTGATGGCAAGGAACCAACCATGACAATACTCCAGGTTGGTCTTTATTTTTCTTACCAGTCTTCTCATGTTGACACTGTCCACCCACAGCATTCTATCAGAAGGCTTATCAGACTGGGAAACAGGGAGGCTAGAATTACCCAGGATGTTTGCCAGATGTATTTATGCCACACCTAGCAATACACCTGGCTTCACCTCAAACATTCATGAGTTACTGCAGACACATAACAATGTGAGTGGGATTGTGTGTGCACATGTTCTCAAAATTTTTGAAATATAAAATATTTCAGTGCCATTGCATTCACCTATTTTTCACTTAATTTCAAATCTCTGCTTTATGTGTAGAATCTAATTTAATTTTTGCAACAATGCTAACATGTATGTATCACTTACCCTAATTGCTCATGAGACTACTGGAAATGAAGTCAACGGCCCCATGGCACATGGCTAGTGAGTATCAAAGCAAGAATTTGAATCTACCTGTTTGATTCTACAATAAAACCTTTGCTGTATCCCCAGCATCTTAATGCAATAGTGCTACTGGAATTTACACAACTCTAATAGAGATCTCAAATCAGTTTAACCATCTTTTTTTCTCACCTGTGTTTTAATTACTGTGTTGTCATCAGACTTTTTCCTGGAGAGATCTGTGTGTGGGAAATGCTACTAAGGGAACTTAGCAGAAAAAGAATCAACAAAACATGGCTAAAAACTATATAAATGCTATGAACATAGGGGTGCATAGGTTCTTTTGAATTGGTGTTTTAGGATTTTTCAGTGGAATCAATGGATCAAAATGCAGTTCCTTTTTAGTTATTAAGGAAATCCCATACTGTTCTCCACAGTGCAGTCCACCAGACTGCATTCCCACCAACAGTGCACTAGGGTTCCCTTTTCTACCTTTTGTGACAGCATGGATGGAACTGGAAAGTGTTATGCTTAGTGAAATAAGCCAGGCAGAGAAAGACAAATACCATGTGATCTCACCTAATGCAGGAGACTAATGAAAAAAGCAAACAAATGAACAGAATAGAACAAGAGGCATGAAAAAAAGGAAACAGATTGACCAGAGGGGAAGGGAGGAAGTGGGAAGGGGAAAAGAGATGAGAGGGTTTAGTCAAGGAACTAGTATAAATGACCCATGGATGTGCACAACAAGATGGGAATTGACTGTGGGAGAAGGGGATACAATGTGTGGAGCAGGGGAGAGCGATGGGGAAAAAATGGGACAATTGTAATACAACAATAATAAATTAATTTAAAAAAAGAAAAAAGTTTTACAAACTACATGTGTTTATGTATCTATTTTCCTATTTTAGTTTCACAGCTTATGGAGTTCAAAAAGGCAGAACTATTGAAATAAACTTTTTATTGTGTAGAAATATACTCTCAAGAAAAGAAATTCTTGCTATTGAAAACATATGTTGGACCTGGCTGGTGGCACAGTGGATAAGGTGCCGGCCTGCAAACCCAAAGGTCTCTGGTTCAATTCCCCACCCAGGGCACATGACCAGGTTGCAAGCCAGGTCTCCAGCCATGTCTGTGGCTGGAGGCAGGTGAAAGGCAACGATACATTGATGTTTCTCTCCCTCTCTGCCTCTCTCCCTTCTTCTCCCTCTGGAAATAATGGGCGGGATCTTTGGCAAAAAAAAAAAAAAAGAAAGAAAGAAAGAAAAGAAAAGGAAAGAAAACATATATGTTGGAACAACACGTAAAGTTACCAATGAACCCTATTTGAACAAATTACTTGAGTCAGCAACTCTGTGCAGACACAATCTGAAAGATTGTAAATTTAGGTAAACACTTCTGAAGGAGACCTAACATTTCAGTGTTCCAGCCCTGTTTGGGGACATCTTTTAAAGAACCACTTATCAGACACTACTCTTTTCTAACAGTTACTATAGTTTCTTACGGTGTTGAAATAATGAACCAACATTTGCACTGGACATATAACATAACCTTTTAGGGATTAGATATAATTTAATTGTCTGTAACTTCGTATGATTCTGATTAAAAAACAGTAACATTGTGTAATATGTTGTTGGCTTCTAAATATTTCCTGAAGGAGGCAGAGAAGACAGAAAATAGTAAAGTTGTGGTAGATGAGGAACATTTTGTGAAAAACCAATTCTAAAAGGGGTAGGTCATGCCTGGTGAAAATATATGAGTGGATATGTATTTATATCCCAAACTACAACAATTTGGAACCTTCATAAATATATGAATATTTATATATGTACATATACATAATATGTAATACACACTCATATATTTACTCACATATATATAAAATTTGTGAGACTTTATTAGGTTTATTTTTAGAAAATAATAGTCTACAAAACATACTGAAGATGAGCTATAACCATGTTAGTTATGTGAAGGATGTTTAACTCCTATATTTATAAAAATTTACAATTAAATATATTTTTATATTCTCTATGCAAGCATAATAAAGACTTCTTACTTCTTACTTGAAATGTGTTGTCAAAAATAATTTATACTTATATTCCTACTTTGCATTATTTTGACTCACATTAAGGACTAAATATGTATTTGTTCAATTGAATTATAATCTTGTATTTTTGTCAAAATTTTACACAAACTGATATATTTTCTACTCTAAAAAGATACACTAAGCCTAAAGCCATGTTTAGAATAAACTTTGTGTGTTACATACATTACCTTTGTCAGATACAGGGATTTATTTTAAATGAATTGAATTTAGAAACTTCAAGGCATTCAAGATTGTTGTTGTTGTTTTTCCTTTGAGGAAAAAGAAAAGGAAAAATCTTTTTTGAATACATGTTATGCATTGTCTTGGGCAACTTGGTAATTATTATAAATGTAGCATTGTTTATGTACCAGCAGATGGTGCTAATATCACCCAGCCCCATTACAATCAGGACAACTTGCTTTGCTATTATTCATCTCAATGGATCTCAATTACAAAGACTAACTTCCAAATAGTAATTAGCTGTGTTGTTAATTTGAAATAAAAATCATGTCTGCAAATCATGGGTATTAGAACACTGTCTAACTACCTATGGCTTGAATTTTCTTTGTACAACTTCAGCAGAGGTTTATATTTTCTCTATGTATATGTAAAAATTTTTACACAGAAAGGGCCACATTTAGTATACTGTTCTATAAACACTTTTTTTTTTTCATTTGGTAAGAACTCGGGCATATTGTTCACTTCATAAGTATGCATCTAACACCAGTTTTTAGTTATATAAGAGTTCATTTTACAGATGGAGCACATATTTTTAAACTGTTTACAAAACTATTTCTTAAATTTTTTATTCTTAAAATAATTTTCATTATTATAAGAAATATTCTTCATTTATTGTTGATTAGTTCTATAGATAAAGTTCTAGGAGTTAAATCATTGGATAAAATAATTTAAAAGCATTTAGATAAATATTGTCAAATGCCCCTCAAAAAAATGCCCTTAATGCCATTTTCACCAAGAGAACATCTATTTTTTTCTCTTGGCACTAACATTATGTTTTTTTTTTTTTTTTTAAACTAGGACATTTGATTAATGAAAAATCATATCTTGAGTTAATTTTCACATCTTTGGATTTTACTGAGAAAAAATTTTTGTATATCTATTGATCATTTGTATTTCTTCTTTTGTAAATTCTCTGAAAGATAAGGACTCTGAACATAAATAATTTATATTTCATTTTATATACTATATCTTAGTTTCTAGTTCAGTAGTGGATATATAGTACTTGATAAAAATTTGTTGTATGCACTTAGGCATTACTTAGTTTTATTTTCAATTTTGTCAGTGTTACTTGTATTTTTATCATTCAATAGTACATGCTCAGTATATTTTAAATATGTTTAAATTCTCAGTTTAAATTGGGTATATTTTTTGCACATTGTTTGCCATTTAATTTTATTAAATGTTTTTTAAATTATATTTTTGCTTCTATTTCTGCATAGCAAATCAAGTAACATTTTCTTATGTCTTTGGTGTTTGCTGAATAAGACTTTTTCCACTCCAAGATTATGTAACTATCCATCATTATTTACATGAAGTAATTTGGTATGTAATGGTCAAACTCAATTTTCTCACAAACTCTTATTCAATATTGTAGAATTATTTTCCAAGTGATTTGAAATTTCAAGTTTATTACATAAAAACGATAATGGAAAATTACAACAATTAATTCTAAGGCTTAGAATTATTTGGTTAATCATTTAATATGCATTATGTTACCTAAAATATCTCATCAACTCTTCTATCTTTATTATTATTATCATCATCATGATCTATTCTTTACAACTAAAGAAACTGGGGATGATAGAAGTTAATTAAACACATATACATTTGAATTTCATTTTAAAATAGTGCTTAGTGATTATTGTTGCATCAAAACATACTGATTTTTTATATATTGTATTCTTTTCACATCGAGCAGAAGAATGGACCAACTTTCTTAATAGAGGCTTTGCTTCATATAGTTAGATACATCCCTTGTGTCTGTGCTCCCATTTGTTGTAATTAAAATAGTAGCTTAAGGACTGTCAGCAATCTAATCATAGCTATTTTTGAATATTGTTTAGCCTTCATAACAAAAGAGATCCTTGGAGGTCTGTTTGTCCTTCTTACAAGGAACAGCTTGAATCTTTTCCATTACTTCCTGAGATATCAGCCTCCTTTAAAGAAAAAAAGAAAATGGCAAGCTGTTTTGTATCTTTTCTGTACCTCGACCCACCTATACTAAATCTAGCAGCCAGCCACAGATTTTCTAGCATGTATAAGGTGTTCACTCCTATTTTCCAGTGGTGAGGGTAAGTTTATTTTTTTCTATTCATGTATTCTTTCAGTCATTTCAATGAGGATATATTTATAGAATAGACAGTTAGATGTTTACCCAAAAATCCATAATGGTCTTTAAAGAGTTAGTAAAATGTCTGTAAGACAGAAAAGAGTAAAGGGTTCTAGGTAGGAAAATATGTAGGAAAAGTAGAAGAAAGAAAGAAATGGTCTGGAACTGATGTGGTTGCAATTAGAAAGATAGAAAGTTGGAAAGGTAGTTTGCAATCAAATTGTACAAGATTTTGTATGCCAGCTTTATCACTTCCTCCTTCTTTATTTTCTCTCCCTTCACCACACACACAATATCTCCCCAAACACACAAAATACCGGGGTTATCTTGTTAACTGAGTAGAGTTATTGTTTGGTGAATAAACTAATTAATTGCTAGTATCAGCAACTGATTTGTATTTGGTAGTGATGTTGCAGACCTCTTGCTTTCTCCCTCCAACAAAACAGCATGTATGCTGTTTCTGATGTCTACATTAAAGTGATGATGAAAATCAAATGATGATCCACTTATAGATGAGATCATGCAGACACCAGGGTGGGGATTGACTGTGGGAGAGGAGGGTGGGTGGGGTAGGGGAGAGCAACAGGAAGAAAATTGGGACAACTGTAATTGAACAACAATAAAATTTAAATATATGTAAATATATATATATATATATATATATACATATATATATATAAAATTAGGAAAAAGACAAGCTCTCAATATAGAACCTATCAATTAGATATTGACTTCTAAAATTCCAAGTTTTACTTGAATGCAAAAGGATCATTTATTTGCAAACTTTTAATATTTTGTTTCTCTGTTTTCTTAAAGCTGGTCTTAACAGTAGAGCTGAGTCATTGTCACAATTCCATTGAATGAAAATTGAAAAAAATTAAGAGTAAATGTTTTCTACTTGTAATACATTTAAAATTGCCTCCAGACATGCCTAGTATCTTTAATGATGTTCTTGTTCACTTGGAATGCCATGTAACAACTTTTGCAGATGTACTAACTTAAGTAAGAAAAGAAAAAACAATTGATAACTTTGATACAGAAAAGGTGGGGTGATAGCAAACATGCCCTAGATAGTTTAAACAAAATTCCTGAAAGTTAGCCAATGGAAATTTGGAACATTGTCTAATTGTCTAAGTCTGCCATTTCTATACAGAGGTAAAATGTTATATATTAGATGCTCTTAAAGTGATCTTGAACTGAAATACCTGGCTCAAGAAGAATTTGAATTTGGTCATTACTAGAGGGAAAAGGGGTTGGGGGAAGGCTAAAGAGAGTTAAGGGGGACAAATATCTGGTGATGAAAGGAGACTAGACTAATTGATGAGCACACAATGCACTATCCAGGTGATGTACTATGGAATTATACACTTGAAATTTATATAATGTTATTAACCAACATCACCCCAATGAATTTAATTTTAAAAATATGAAGTAAACAAAAAGAGTTCTTTTATGATAAATTAGTAAGGAAAGACATACCATGGGAATATTTAGCAAGTCTTCCGTGGTGTAAGACGGTGCCTTGTTATTTAAAGGTGCCCATGGCATTTGTAAGGGATACTGTACAAGTATATGGGATTGGGGAGGGGTCTTTAGGCAAACACCTCAACATGCTGTCCTATTATGGTGAGTTGGCAGCATCATTTTTATAATACTCTTGTTAAATAAGCAAATGATTATTTTATGAGTAGTAATGATGAAAAGTCCAGCAAAGTATACCTAAACTTGATTAAATCTAAATTTTAAAAATAATGCAGATGTCTGTGATTATAATCAGATATTAAAATTAAAGTATTGAATGAATGTCTTAGTTCTGGCTGAGGCTTTATAGATTATGTGCAAACTACTCCCATATTCCAACATGAGGTGTGATGGTACCATATGGGACTTGCAACTTAGATGGTCAAAAGCTAGTTCTGTGTAAGTCCTCACTGACATTGAAGGTATAAAATGGGAAGACATGGGAATTAGAAGAGAATTTAAAGAGCAGTCAGAGAACTGTGAATCCCCTGCTCTCTGCCCACTTAAAATGCACAGGAAAAGAAGCATTAAAATAACCATTCCGAGAGCTTGGCAAGTGGCCCTTACTACTTGGGAGACCAAGTGGTCTCAGTCTCAGGCCAGACCAATTAGAGGGCAGGAAGCTGACTATGGCTGGCTGGCTGCTCTAATGAAAGAACTAGCAGAAACTGATACATTGGGGCAGTTTGGACTTCCACAAATTTTGGGGGCAAACAATGTATGAAGAGTTTCCCACAGACCAGATGATGAAAAGGAGAGGTAGAGTGGAACAGAGGGACAGCTTTGCTCCTCCAAAAGAATTTCCAGGAGAGACCTCTCAGAAGAGAGATGCTGGAGGTATATTGTAGATGTCTGGGAGCTAAGGTAGGAACCCTGGGTAATCAAGACATTGCTGATGCACTGCCCTGAACCACAAGAATGTTGGCTGAGTAGTCCTCGCAATGGGCTTCTCTCTAAAGAATTTTGAAAAATATCCCAAAAGATAAATAAGAGCTTTAAATACCTACCACATCCAGAGAATGTCATCTCCAATTGCTTATGACAGTATATGACGAGTAAAATCATTCCTGCTACCTGATCTTTTCCCCAGTTTCTACCAGCTCCAACTTGGAAGAAGTCAGAAACCACTAATTAATAATTTAGTGTAAGAGAGGTGATAGCAAAAGACTGAAATAGAGCCCTGGCCAGTGTGGCTCAGTTGGTTGGAGTGTCCTCCACTTACCAAAAGGTTGTGGGGTCCAATTCCTGGTGAGGACACATAACTAGGTTGTGGTGGGCCTGGTCACCAGTCAGGGTGCATACAGGAGGCAACCAATCAATGTTTCTCTCTCACATCAATGTTTCTCTCTCTCTTTCTTCCTTCCTCTCTCTCTGAAAGCAGTGGAAATATATTCTTGGGTGAGGATTAAAAAAAAAGAAGACAGAAATAGAGGTTAAACTGCCCTCCTTTGAGCAGGGTTTAAGATAGAAAGAAGATTTGTTATAAATACAGCTAGATATTTTTACAGTAACACAGGAATGGTTATTTTAATATTAGAACTGTGGTTTGGTGGACAAAAGTGACTGGAGTTTACTTTGAGAATGACAAAAAAAGTACCTAAAGTATCTAAAACAAGAAAATGCTGGACCTGCAAATTGGGTTTGAATGGACAGTTATATCCTGGTGGCCCAGCTGAGTCCTTCATGCCAGAGCAATGTGATTGGTTGGCTATCTCTTCTGAAAGCCCCAGTTTGCTCTTATTGTTCATTTTATTCTAGTCCCAAAGATAAAAGGACCTTCACACCCCTACATATTTCAGCTGCTCAGGATCCACTTACCTTATTGCTGGACCTTCAAACCTTATACTTAGAACTAACTGTTTTAATAGCCAGCTTTTTCACATCCTTTCTTGTACCAAGGCTCTACATTGAGCTAAGATTTTTATTTGTACTTGACCTCCTTCAATTGTTCTTTCTGGGGCCTGCACTTCAGTTCCTGGCTGGAGTCCTACCATACATTGCCCATCCATTAGCCTGCCAGCTAGCCCTCCTTGTGGCTTGTTTCCAGACTCCCTCAGGCTGTGCAGAGCCTACTTGCTTACTGACAGAACTCCCAGATGCAGAAGTCCTGCCCAGAATTCTTCCTGCCTATGTTGAGCCTCTCTGAACTATCTTCTCGCTACTGTGAAAAGTCCCAGTTATAGTCCCATGCCAATGGGCAAAGTGAAAACAGAAAAAAGTGAATGTTTTAAGCTAAGGCATATGCAAATAACATCACATTTGGGCAGCATTCATGCCAGATAATTGTGAATACTTAAAATCAAACATGATAGCTATCAGAGCCAAAATATAAGTTACAACAAATTGGAATTGTAACTCTTTTTGATAGGGTTATCATATGGAAAATCAAAGAAACATTATGTACCAAGTATACCTTGATTTCTTTTCTTAGTTATTTAAAAGTGTGCGTAACATAGAAATAATCTAATAGCAATAAAATAGAAACAAAAATTACCATCAAAATCACTTCTCTTTCCAAATTCCTTCCAGTTTTTTCATTAATTTTTTCAGTCACCAAGCATTTGATGAACACCTCTATATTTCATATAGAATATTTGGATTTAATAGATTTTTACTTACCATATATCTACATGAATAGAATAATGAATTATGAATTGATAGTATGGCCAGATTAATTTCCAATTTGTTAAATAACATCTAAAGATTTGCATTACTGATTTGGTTTTAAGCTGAAGGGATGATAAAATTTCTTTTATTGGACCCAATCCTAGTGATTATGCACATCAGCCTTTACTGTTGAAAGAAGTAATGCTCACCAAACATGTACGTAGATGTGCTGATGAAACAAAACTGTAAATGATAGTATCACAGATGATACAAACTAGAACTTAATTATACTCCCATTATCAGGCCCTACACTCCAGGAATGGTGTCTATGTTATTGATATAATAATACTTCTGGTAACCAGTGCTTTTAAAAGAGAATGGATTATGTATCAGTCATTGTGCTAAATATTTTGCCTATTTTATTTAATATTCACTAAAATTTTAGGAGGCAATCATTTCATAGATGAGGAAATGAAGATTCAAATTGTTTGCATAACAAGCTCATGAGGAACAAAATCAGAATTCCTAGTCGTACATTTGGACCATAAAACCCATTTTGATGTTTCTTCAACTTTTTTATATCTGAGTATGTCTAGATAAAGTTGTCTTTAATTTCCCAGTGTTTTCCCAACCCTTAACTCATAATGTAAAGTTTCCACTATGTGCACACTATATTTACATATCTGAGCTTCTAGATCTTTAAAGTAAAAACCAAAAATCATAACTTCACCAAGAACTCTCTATGTAGACACATTGAACACTTAGCTACCTTTCTCTCTCAGGAGATGCTTTTATAATTTTATTCCTACTCCTTTCTACTCTCCTAATCCATCATGCATGATGATAGGGCCAGTCTAGTTTTTTAAATGTTTTTGACTGTTTACTGTTTAAAAGACTTTCTTTTTAAAGAAGTTTTAGACTTATAGCAAAATTGAGAAGATAGAGAAATTTTCCATATATCCCCTATCCCCCACAAGTATATAGCTTTCTCTCTAAAGTGGTATATTTAATTAAAAAACCTGCATTGATTCATCATAATTGCCCAAAGTCTAGTCCACAATTTATAATATATGGCTCAGTCTTGGTGGTGTACATTGTTTGGCTTTAGATAAATGTATAATAAGATGGTGTAATAAATAACCATAAAGATGCTGTAATAGTGTTTTCACTGTCCTAAAAATCCTCTATGTTCTGCCTATTTATTCTTCACAACCCTCTAGTTCTGACCTTTATACTGTCTCCATAGTCAGAATGTCAAATGATTAGAATCATACAATATACAGCCATTTCAGATGGGCTTCTATTACTTAGTAATAGGCATTTAAAGTTCCTTCATGTTTTTGTCTTGATAGCTCATTTATGTGTGTGTGTGTGTGTGTGTGTGTGTGTGTGTGTGTGTGTGTGTATGCTGATTAATATTTATTATCTGGGTGTAACCAAACTTTATTTATCCATTCATCTACCAAAAGACATCTTGGTTATTTCTACCTTTAACAATTGTGACTAAGGCTGCTAAAACGCTGTGGACAGGTTTTTATTTCATTTGGCTGAATACGAAGGACTTTTGTATTTCATGACCTCTGGATTTTATAGTTAAAGTATATTTAGTTTTATAAGAAAGATGGTCTTTTAAAGTAGCCATACCATTTTGCATTCCCACTAGCAATGAATGAAAAACTCCTATCACTTCACATTCTTACCAGCATTTGGTGGTGTTGGTGTTCTGGATTTGTGCCATTTTAATAGGTGTGTAGTGGGACTAGTTGCTTTGTCAAAGACTACTGACCTTATTTGCCTATGCCCAATACATATTCTCTTGCTTATTATAAATTTTAAAATGACATGGTTCCAAGGTTACCATCAATCTCTTCATTAACCTCCTGTGATCTTAATAATCAAGTTTAGACTAGCAGTTGCATTTACTATTGTCTCCACAATCTGATAAATGATGTTATTTAGAAGACATGGCAAATATTTGTAGATTCACTGATTTTGAGCACAATGTAGCTTTGGAAGATGTGCAGGAGGTTTTGATTTTCCATTAGTGAATCTTTTGTTTCTGGGATAATTTTGTGAGTTGCCTTCTGCAGCACCTTCCAGTCCATAGCTCTAGCACCATAGCATCACAGTCATTTACCTTCATCAAGATATGGTTCTTATACCCCCCTTCTTAGAGGACATCAAAGTTGGTTCCAACACCAAGAATCTATAATTTTTGGCTTCTACAATTAAGAGCCTGTAGCTAGGGACGATGTCCTAAGTGGATAGATTTGATATTTATGTATTTGTGATTTTTCCTTAAATAACAGTAGTCATTTTTAATTGTATAATTATGGTGAGACAGAGAAATGGTATTTGCAGTATTAGCTTGCTAAATATTTGAGCAAGCACCACTATCTATTAATAGTATCTATACATGTAAATATTTAATTGAATTTTTCTAAGTGAATTCTTTAGAGAATCACAAAGTAATCTACTATGTTTAGAAAAGTGTCAGATTCATAATGCCCAGGAAAGAACTCAGGATTTAACCCCAAACTTACTTGATTAAACAAAAAGACCTAATTCTATATTCTTTCCCCAGTTCCTAGAGTAGAAACTGTAGGTTAGATGTAACTGTTGATCAGACCCTTTTCTATGCCATCCTAATAGCCTTTCTCCAATCAAAAAAGAAAAATATCCCTGGAAAACTCCAAATTATTATTTTTTTAAATTTAATTGTATTGTAGTTGTATTACATCCATCCCCTTTTTCTGGATGTTTAAAAAACAGTGGCCAAAATCAGCTGAGTCCATAGACATACACCAAAGAACTTGCTCCCAAAGCAACAGTAACAAAGTTGCCCTTATTAATTCAACTATGTGAATTATTTATTTCTCAGAGATTTTTCAGTATGGATAATAAAAACAAATACACCATGGCTACCCATATTTATAGCTGCTGCCATTTAAAAGGAAAATTATGTTTTGTTTAGGCGAGATATTTTGAACCGCCACATTTGTGCATTATTTTTCCCATTTACTTCATCTCAGTAGAATGTACAAAATGTGCAAGAGAGACATGACTGTTGAGCTTTTTTTTTTTTTAAGATTTTATTTCTTTAATTTTAGAAAGAGGGGAAGGGAGAGAGGCAGAGAGGGAGAGAGACATCAATGTATGGTTGCCTTTCACCTGCCTCCAGCCACAGACCTGACTGGAGACCTGGCCTGCAACCTGGTTATGTGCCCTGGCTGGGGAATCGAACCTGCGACCTTTGGGTTCGCAGGCCGGCGCCTTATCCACTGTACTACCAGCCAGGGCTGTTGAGCTTTTTATGTAATATACAGATTAAGTTGTCATATTGTTCTCAGCAGAGGTACACAGTTAATGGATAATATCTAAGGACCATTCTCCCAGCAAGACTCTCTAGGTGTATATGTAGAGAGGTATCTCTCATTCTGCATGAAATAAGGTCCTTTCCTCTATTCATTCTGCTGATAAGTGGGCAGTAATTTGGTAAATAATAGGGCAGAGAAAAATGATTCCACCCATGATATCCATCTACAATTACTTAGGGATAAGACTTTTCTCTATTGGTCTTCCAAAGGCCTCTTAGAATTATCTTTGGGTATGTCATTTATTGTCTTTAAACCTGTACTCACCCTTCCTAAAATTGGCTTTCTCTATATGCAAAGCTGAATGGTAGTGTTGAGTATTTAGCATTTCCTCTACTAGCATCCCTAAATGTTTTGTAGTTTACCCTGTGCTATCTCTCAAACTCCAAGTATAAATACAAAATATACAATGGCATGGAGGGTTTCTAGCTCAGTTTTTGACATGAACATTAGTGCATAATATAATGTTTTCCCAGGTTGCTAGAACTCTTCATCAGCTCTGCCACTGGTTCAGTGCTACCAACAGCAATAAATGCTAAAGGCCTATTCAATGGCTTCAGCACTAGCCTTTTCTGAGGTATCATTGGCAATTATGTTTTCCCATACAGTTGGTTCCCTTTGAATTTTGCTGATATTTTCTTTAGCTGAACAGAAACTTTTCAATTTGATATAGTCCCATTTGTTGGTTTGTTTTTTGATTTCCTTTGTCCTTGGTGAAGTATCAGTAAACATATTTCTGCATAGGATATCCAAAAGTTTACTACCTATATTTTTCTCCAGGACCTTTATGGTAGCACTGCTTATGTTTAAATCCTTTATCCATTTTGAGTTTATTCTGGTGTATGGTGTAAGTTGGTGGTCTAGTTTTATCTTTTTGCATGTTGCTGTCCAGTTCTCCCAACACCATTTATTGAAGAGACTGTTTTTACTCCATTTGATGTTCCTTCCCCCTTTGTCAAATATTAGTTGACCATAGAGTCCTGGGTTAATTTCTGTTCCATTGATCTATATGTCTATTCTTATGCCAGTACCAGGCTGTTTTGATGACAGTAGCCTTGTAGTATTGTTTGAAGTCCAGTATTGTGATTACTTCTACCTTCTTCTTTCTCAAGATTGCTGTGGCTACTCATGGGCATTTTTGGCTCCATATAAATTTTTGAAGTGTTTTTTTCTATTTCTGTGAAGTCTGTCATTGGTATTTTAATTGGGATTGCATTGAATCTGTAGATTGCTTTGGGTAGTATGGACATTTTAATGATATTAATTCTTTCCATCCATGAACATGGTATATGCTTCCATTTATTTGTATCTTCCTTGATTTCTTTCTTCATTGTTCTGTAGTTTTCTGAGTACAGGTCTTTTACCTCCTTAGTTAAGTTTATTCCTAGGTACTTTATTTTTCTTGTTGCTATGGTAAATGGGATTTGTTTTTTCGCTTCTATTTCTGTTGTTTCATTATTGGTATACAAAAAATGCTTTTGATTTCTGGATATTAACTTTATACCCAGCTATTTTGCTAAATTTGCATATTAGGTTGAGTAAGTTTTTGGTGGAGCCTATCGGGTTTTGTATGTACACTATCATATCATCTGCAAATAGTGACAGTTGGACTTCCTCCTTTCCAATTTGGATACCTTTGATTCCTTTTTCTTCTCTGATGGCTATAGCTAGAACTTCCAAGACAATGTTGAATAGAAGTGGAGAAAGTGAACAGCCTTGTCTTGTTCCTGATCTTAGGGGGAAAGCTTTTAATTTTTGCCCATTGAGTATGATGTTGGCTTCAGGTTTCTCATAGATGGCCTTTATGATGTTGAGGTATGCTCCCTCTATTCCCATTTTGCTGATGGTTTTTATCATAAATGGTTGCTGTACTTTATCAAATGCTTTTTCAGCATCTATTGATATGATCATATGGTTTTTGTCTTTCAATTTGTTGATGTGCTGTATTACATTTATTGATTTATGAATGTTGTACCATCCTTGCATCTCTGGGATGAAACCCACTTGATCATGGTGTATGATCTTTGTAATATACTGCTGAATTCAGTTGGCCAATATTTCATTGAGAATTTTAGCATCTATGTTCATCAGAGATATTGGCCTGTAGCTTTCTTTCTTAGTTGTGTCTTGCCCTGGTTTTGGGATTAGAATAATATTGGCCTCATAGAATGAGTTTGGGAGGCTTCCCTCTTCCTGAATTTTTTGGTATAGGTTGAGAAGGATAGGAGTTAGTTCTTTAAATGTTTGGTAAAATTCGTCTGTGTATCCATCTGGTCCAGGGCTTTTGTGCTTTGGAAGCTTTTGGATTACTTCTTTAATTTCACTAGTTGTTATTGGCCTATTGAGGCTTTCTGCTTCTTCCGGGTTCAGTTGTGGTAGATTATACCTTTCCAGAAATGTGTCCATTTCATCCAGGTTGTCATATTTTTTGTCATAGAGTTGTTTGTAGTAATTTCTTACAATCTTTTGTATTTCTGAGGTATCAGCTGTGATTTCTCCTCTTTCAGTTCTGATTCTGTGTATTTGGGTCCTCCCTCTCCTCTCCTTGATGAGTCTGGATAAAGGCTTGTCAATTTTGTTTATTTTTTCAAAGAACCAGCTCCTGGTCCTGTCAATTCTTTGAATTGTAGTTTGAATCTCTGAGTTATTTAGTTCTGCTCTGATCTTGATGTTTTCCTTCCTTCTACTTGCTCTGGGCTTTGTTTGTTGTTGCTCCTCTAGTTCTTGCAGCTTTATGGTTAGGCTCTTTTTATAAAATTCTTGTGACCTTTTTAGGAGGCCTGTATTGCTATAAATTTCCCTCTGAGCACTGCCTTTGCTGTATCCCATAGGTTTGGGGCTGTTGTGTGTTCATTGTTATTTGTTTCCAGGAACTTTTTGATTTCATCTTTGATCTCATTGTTAACCCATTCATTACTTAAAAGCATGTTATTCAATCTCCATGATTTAGAGTATTTTTGTTATATTCCCTTGAGATTGGTTGCCAGTTTCAAGCCATTGTGATCTGAGATGCTTTGTATGATTTCAATTTTCCTGTATTTGTGGAGGCTTGTCTTGTGACATACCATGTGGTCTATCTTAGAGAATGAGCCATGTGCATTTGAAAAGAATGTGTATTTTGCCTCTTTGGGGTAAAAGACTCTGTATACATCAGTTAGGTCCATTTCCTCTAGAGTGTTGTTCAATGCCACTACATCTTTGGGGATTTTTGTTTGGTAGATATGTCCATTGCTGATATGGGCTATTAAAATCCCCAATTATTAGTGTGTTGCTGTCTATATCTTTCTTAAAGTCCTCCAAGATTTTCCTTATATATTTTGGAGTGCCTACGTTGGGTGTGTATATGTTTACTAAGAGTTATTTCTTCTTGATGGATTGTTCCCTTAAGCATTATATAATGTGTTTCTTTGTCCCTTTTTATGGCCTTCATTGTAAAATCTATTTTGTCTGAAATAAATATTGCTACTCCAGCTTTATTTTGTGTCCATTTGCTTGATATATATTTTTCCATCCCTTCACTCTCAATCTGTGTTGAACTTTTGTTCTGAGGTGGGTCTCTTGAAGACAACATATATGTGGGTCATGTTGTCTTATCCATTCGGCTACCCTATGTCTTTTGATTGGTGCATTTAATCCATTTACATTTAAGGTGATTATTGATTGATACTTATTCATTGCCATTTTCTCCTTTTGTACCTGTATTCCTCTTTGACTTTCTCTGTTTCTTCATTTGATTTATTTATTTATTTATTTATTTATTTATTTATTTTAAAAGCAGACCCTTTAGCATTTCTTGCAATGTTGGTTTGGTAGAGATGTATTCTTTGTCTTCTTTTGTCTGGGAAACTCCTTATTTCTCCTTCTATCTTGAATGAGAGCCTTGCTGGGTAGAGTATTCTTGGTTTTAGGCCTTTGTTTACCATTACTTGAAATACGTTTTGCCATTCCCTTCTGGCTTGGGTTGTTTCTGTTGAATAATCATTTGATAGCCTTATTGGAGCCACCTTATATGTTATTTGTTGTTTCTCTCTTGATGCTTTTAGGATTCTCTCTTTGTCTTTGAAATTCTCCATTTTAATAATAATGTGCCTTGGTGTTGGTCTGTTTGGGTTGATCTTCATTGGGACTGTCTGTGCTTCCTGAACTTGATTAATGTTTTCACTCATCATGTTAGGGGAATTTTCTATCATGACTTTTTTGAACAGGTTTTCCATTCCTTGTTTCTCCTCTTCTTCTGGTATTCCTATGATATGGATGTTGTTACATTTCATGTTGTCCTGCAGCTCTCTTAAACCCTCTTCAATCTTGTTCAGCCTTTTTTTATTCTCTTGTACTGTCTTGGAGTATTTGTCTACATTATCCTCCAACTTGCTGATCTGGTTCTCTGCTTCCTCTAGCCTACCGTTGATTCCTTCTACTGTATTCTTAAATTCGGAAATTGTGTTCTTCATTTCCTCCTGGCACTTACTGATAGTTTCTATGTCCTTTTTGATGCTGCTGTAGCTCTCAGTATGTTCCTTGTAACTTCCCTGAAGTTGTTTATAGTTTTCTTTGAGTTGGCTGAGCTCATTGAGCTTCTCTATCATCATTCTTTTGAATTCCTCATCTGATATATCGTGTGCCTCTGTTTCATTTGGTGGTCTTTCTGGGGATTCTTCCTTTCCTTTTGGTGATGGACTGATTTTTTCCCCCCCATTTTGGGTGTCTGTTGTTGCTTGCTTTTTGTTTCCTGTTTTTTCCTTGGATTAACCTGCTTTGCTTCCTTGCCTTGTTGAGCACCCTTCTGTGTTAGGAGATTTGTGGAATTCAGTGTTGCAGTCTCCCAAATTTTCTCCACTTGTTGCTCTTGGTGTGGCCTTTATTTGGGCTGTCTGGTTGTATTCTGGATTGGTTTTGTATGTTGCTCCTTTCCTTCCAGTCAAGACACTCCTTCTATCCTTTCTCATAGAAATGAGGAGAGGGAGAATCAGAAAGCCTCAAGTATGAGTGAAAAGTGTAAGTCTATGTATATAGTTGCCGCATCTGCCTCTCTGTTCACCCTTAGTGATCCCTGATTGGTCCAGGTGGATCCAGGACCTGTGGGCTTTTAGCAGGAAAAAAAGAAAAAGAAAGAAAAAAGAAAAAAAAAGATAATAATAATAATAAGAAAGGGTTTAGATTGCTGTTCACCCTTAATGATCCCTGATTGGTCTGGATGGAGCCAAGACCTGAGGGCTTTTAGCAGAAAAAAAAAAAAAAAAAAATATAT
>PVIW01013126.1:0-28782 GCA_004026585.1 Noctilio leporinus | reverse complement strand
ATAGAAAAAATACTTCAAAAATTTATATGGAGCCAAAAATGCCCACAAATAGCCACCACAATCTTGAGAAAGAAGAACAAGGTAGGAGGAATCACAATACCGGACTTCAAACAATACTACAAGGCTACTGTCATCAAAACAGCATGGTACTGGCATAAGAATAGACATATAGATCAATGGAACAGAATAGAGAGCCCAGCAATTAACCCAGGACTCTATGGTTAACTAATATTTGACAAAGGGTGAAGGAACATCAAACGTAGTAAAAACAGTCTCTTCAACAAATGGTGTTGGGAGAACTGGACAGCAACATGCAAAAAGATAAAACTAGACCACCAACTTACACCATACACCAAAATAATCTCAAGATGGATAAAGGATTTCAACATTTGCAGTGCCAGGATATAGGTCCTGGAGAAAAATATAGGCAGCAAACTTTTGGATATCCTATGCAGAAATATGTTTACTGATACTTCACCAAGGGCAAAGGAAATAAAAGAACGAATCAACAAATGGGACTATATCAAATTGAAAAGTGTCCGTTCAGCTAAAGAAAACATCAGCAAAATTCAAAGGGATCCAACTGTATGGGAAAACATGATTGCCAATGATACCTCAGACAAGGGTTTGATCTCCAAAATATATAAAGAACTAATGCAACTCAACACCAGGGAGACAGACAGCCCAATTAAAAATTGGGCAAAGGACCTGAACAGACAACTCACTGAGGAAGATTTACAAAGGGCCCAGAGGTATATGAAAGAATGCTCAACATCACTAGTCATCAGAGAGATGCAAATTAAAACCGCAATAAGATACCACCTCACACCTGTCAGAATGGCAATCATCAGCAAATCAACAAACAAGTGTTGGCGAGGATGCGGGACAAAGGGAACCCTCGTACACTGTTGGTGGGAATATAGGCTGGTGCAGCCACTGTGGAAAACAGTATGGGGTTTCCTTCAAAAACTAAAAATGGAACTGCCTTTTGATCCAGCAATTCCACTACTTGGACTATACTCAAAGAATCCTGAAACACCAATTCATAAGAACCTATGCACACCTATGTTCATAGCGGCACTATTTACAATAGCCAAGTGCTGTAAACAGCCTAAGTGCCCATCAGTGGATGATTGGATCAAAAACCTTTGGTACATTTACACAATGGAATTCTATATAGCAGAAAGAAAGAAGGAACATGCACCCTTTGCAACAACATGGATGGAACTGGAGAGTATTATGCTTAGTGAAATAAGCCAGTCAGTGAAGGACAAATATCGTATGATCTCACCCATTATGGAACAATCATGAGCAAAACTAACAACAAGCAAAACAGAACCAAGTATATGGATACAAGGAATAGGCCTTCAGTGGTCAGGGAAAAAGGGGATGGGGGGAGGGGGAAGGCGGAGGCAAGAAAGCGGAGCAGCTTAGACAAGAACTTAGTATAATGGAACCATGGACATGGACAACAGGTGGGATTGACTTTGGGGGGAATGGATGGGTGGGTAGGGGGACAGAGGGGAGCAAAAAGGGGATGGATGTAATACAACAACAATAAAATTTTAAAAATAAAGGAAAGAAAAATGGACCAAGGACCTGAACAGACACTTCTCCAAGGAAGACATACAAAGGTCCCATAGGCACATTAAAGAATGCTCAACATCACTAGCCATCAGAGAGATGCAAATTAAAGCCACAATAAGATACCACCTCACATCTGTCAGAATGGCAATCATCAAATCAACAAACAACAAGTGTTGGTGAGGATGCGTGGAAAAGGGAACCCTGGTGCACTATTGGTGGGTATGCAGACTGGTGCAGCCACTATTGAAAACAGTATAGAGTTTCCTTCAAAAGCTAAAAGTGGAACTGCCTTTTGGTCCAGCAATTCCCCTACTAGGACTATACCCAATGAATCCTGAAACACCAATTCATAAGAACCTAAGTACCCCTATATTCCCATATACCATAGCAACAAGAAAAATAAAGTACTTAGGAATAAACTTCACCTAGGATGTAAAAGATCTATACTCAGAAAACTACAAAACATTGAACAAAGAAATTAAGGATGATGCAAATAAATGGAAGCATATACCATATTCATGGATGGGGAGAATGAACTTCATTAGAATGTCCATACTATCCAAAGCAATCTATAGATTCAATGCAATCCCCATTAAAATACTAATAACATACTTCTCAGAAATAGAAAAAATACTTCAAAAAAAGGAAACGGTTTTACTTATTTTTAGAGAGAGGAGAAGGGAAGGAGAAAGAGAGGGAAAGAAACATCAATATTTTATTGCCTCTCACACACCCCCAACTGGGGATCTGGCCCGCAACCTGAACATGTGTCCTGACTGGGAATGGAGCTGGTGACACTTTGGTTTGCAGGCTGATGCTCAGTCTGCTCGTGCACTCCAGCCATGGTTGCTTTCATCATTCTTACTCAATGTAGTACTGGAGATCCGAGCAACAGCAATCAGACAGGTAGAAGAGTTAAAGGTTTCCAGATTTGAAAGGAGGAGGTAAAACTGTCACTATTTACAGACAACATGATAGTGTACATAGAAAACCCTATAGCTGCCACCAAAAAACTACTCAACCTAATAAGTGAATTTGGCAAATTTGTAGGTTACAATGTCAATATTCAGAAATTGATGGCAATTTTGTACACCAATAATGAACTATCAGAAATAAAAGCTAAGAAAAAAATACCATTTACTATAGGAACAAAAAGAAAAAAGAAAGCAAAGTACCTAGGAATAAATTTAATCAAGGAGGCAAAATAGCTGTGCTAGGAAAACTATAGAACACTGAGGAAAGAAATTGAGGGGACTTCTGGCCAAGATGGAGGCATATATAGACATGCTGCATTTCCTTCCACAACTAAGAAGGAATGCAGATACACCAAGACAGTAAGTCAGAGCAGACCAATCCAAGAAGCAGAAACAAACAAGAGTCACCTAAAATGGGGAGACAAAGAAATAAATAGCGAAAGGAATTTCTGGGGAGTAATCCCCAGAAAGAGTGAAAAATGAAATAGAGACAAGCACACAATCAGACATGGAATTCAAAATAATGGTGATAGAGAAGCTCAATGAGCTCATTGCCCTCCAACAAACTACAAACAACTCCAGGGGAGCTACAAGGAACTTACTGAGAACTACACCAGCATTAAAAAGAACATAGAAACCGTCAATAAGAGCCAGGGGGAAATGAAGAATACCATTTCTGAATTGAAGAAAATAGTAGATCAAAAACAGGCAATAGAAAGCAGTGGATTGGATCACTGAGCTGGAAGTCATTGTAGAAAAAAAATCTCTAGGCACTACAACAAAATGAAAAAAGACTGAAAAAGAATGAAGAGGTTTTAAGAGAGCTGCAGGACAACATGAAACATAATAACATCCGTATCACAGGGAAGGCGAAGAAGAGGAGCAAGGGATAAAATACCTGTTTGAAAAACTAATGACAGGAAACTTCCCTAACTTGAGGGTAGAAAAAGTCATGCAAGTTCAGGAAGCACAGAGGGTCCCAATGAATATGAACCCAAACAGGCCCACTCCAAGGCATATCATCATGAAAATGGCAAATTTCAAAGACAAGGAGAGAATCCTAAAAGCAGCAAGAGAGAAACAGCTGGTAACATTCAAGGGGGCTCCCATAAGGTTATCAGCTGATTTATCAACGGAAACACAACAAGCCAGAAGGGAATGGCAAAAAATATTTCAGGCAATGAAAAATGAAGGTCTACAACCAAGACTACTTTACCCAGCAAGGCTCTCGTTCAAAATGGAAGGTGAAATAAGGAGTTTCCTAGACAATAGAAGGCTAAAATAATACATCTCTACCAAACCAGCATTGCAAGAGACACTAAAGGGTCTGCTTTAAGAAGATGAAGAAACAGAGATAGACAGGAACGCAGGTACAAAGGGAATGATAGATAATGAATAAATGCCTATCAATAATATTCTTAAAGGTAAATGGATTAAATGCACCAATCAAAAGACAGGGTAGCTGAGTGGATAAGAGCCAACTTTAATTTATGAATGCTTTTAAATGATCTTGTTATAAATAGATTTTACTAAATAATGTATAACTTAGTATATCACTTGTATCTGCATTACTGCAGGTTGAGTTTTCTTAGATTGAAATTATTTCACAATATGAGAAAATCATGTTACTTGCAATAACTCAGAAAAATCAAATGCAGTTAAAGAAGAAAAAAGTAAGAAAATGTGGTGCATATTACATAGAATATATGCCATTTTTCTTATTCAAAGTTACAAAATATGTGCTTGTTTTGGGGTGTGTAATACATAGATTTTGTTATCAATTTATGTTTTAAATAGCAACCAACTGGTCATTGGTGTGTTGAGAAATCAGTCAATCTTTAAGTTAGAAAAGACACTGAGAATGAAGACCAATTTGGATGGAAGTTGTAAACTACTAAACTACATAATTCGTGTACATAGGCAATATATATTCTCATATTAGCATGTAAATTAGATGAGCTTCCTTTCAAATAGATCATGGAAATATACATTTCCAGTTAGGAATGCTGTCAAACTGGGGGTGCTCGGGAAAGGGTATTAATGATATAGTAAACTTTATTATTGAAATGTGAACATACCTAATCTCTACCTCAACAGACTTAAATAGTTCAGTGGTTAGTTTAGAACCACATAGGAAGTCAACCACATGTTCAAAAAATAGAATACTATTCTACAAAATTATTTAAATCCTAGTGATTTTTATTTTTTACCTCAATTTAGTAGGCATAATAATTTTTATTCTAGGGACTGGCTGAGCACTGCAAGTGCCATTATTTCTGAAGGCTTCAACTTGTAAAACACATATAGAGGAAAAACAGAGGGTATTGAAAGAAGTAAGACCTGTGCACAGCCAAAAAAAAAATCAATCAACTATTTAAGTGGGAAAACTCCAAAAAGAATAAGTTGTAATTCCAGTAGCTTAAAATAAAGTTGAGTTGTATGTGACTCAAAAACCGAATTCATTTTTTACTATGGGTTTGGCACTTTCTCTAGGACAATGTTCACAAAAGTGAGTTCTGAAATACACCATTTCTGTGATCTATTTCACAAAAATAGCATTCCAGAGTAAATTAAGTATTAAAGAAGAAAAAACGCTTAATTTTGCTACAATATATCTAAAATACTATCATTTAACATGTAATAATTATAAGCTATTGGCATATTTTTAGTTTTTTGTATTAACTCTTTAAAATACAGTATGTATTTTAAACATGTGTAAAATACGTATGTGTGTAAATGTATTTTTGCATGTGTTTGGTAATATTGCAATTCATATTACTTAAAAGAGTAATTCTTTAAACGAATTAATGTAGGAATTTTTAAATAATGACAACTTTGTATTAATATGATTTAAGAGGCTGACAAGGCAGTAATTAAATGGTGAATTATCTGCATGTAAAAGGGGAAAAAAGTACATGTTGGTGTTACAGAATAGACAGGGGGATGTTAAAAAGAATAAATGAAATGGAGAAGCCAAGGAACTTATATTCATGGCACATGGACATGAACTAAGTGGAGCATTGCCAGAGGAAATGGGGGTACTTGGTGGAGAGGGGCAAAGAGGGGAAAATTGGGACAACTGTAATGGCAAAATAAATAAAATATATTTAAGAAAAAATAAATATATAAAAGAAGGAATGCATCTACCTGAAAACTAGATGCAATCAGAAATTCCATAAAATCGAGCTGCATGGAAGTCCAGCAAAGATGTAAAGAAGAAATACTCATCCAGATAGGTAGGCTGGGTGGAACCTGTATAGAGAAGATGCTGTTTGGTGTGGCAACATCTGTGGTCTGCCAGTGGAAAGCACAATGACACATTTTTTAACAGTAGGGACACCTGGCGAGTGCTTATGGCACTACCAGACTGTGCAGGTCATGGTTCCAGCACCTGGGGAGAAAATAAAGCCTCATTGCTTCTGACTGTGAAAACCAGTTAGGATTAGGATAGAGGAAGAAACTGTCTCTTAGCAGAGTCCGTTTGTTTAGAGGGCTCCCAATATGCTAGAACAGCTGCATGCAGACCCACCCACTCTGGGAACCACAGCCTTGGCAACAGAGAGGCACCAGTTGCACATGGAAAGCAGGAGAGGTGCCTGCAAAATGGGCAAGTGCTGAGCAAGCAACATGTTCCCTCTCAGACCCCTCCCCCACATATAGCACCACAGTGCAATGAAATGAGTCACCTGTACTGACAAATACCTAAGGCTCTGCCCCTTATAACATAACATGTGCAACAGCTCTACTTAAGCCACAGAGGCAAACGCAGGTTCCTGTCAAGTTGAGGAGACAAAGTATTATGGTCCAAAAAAGGAAACAAATCAAGATTGCAGTGGGAGAACTGGAGGAGATAACCAACCTAACAGACACAGAGTTCAACACGATGGTGATAAAGATGCTTACAGACTTGACAGATACTCTTGAATACAGCAAACACAGAAGGGAAGAAGTAAAGGCTAAGCTAAATGAAATAAAGGAAAATCCACACAAAACCAATGGTGAAGAGAAGGAAACCAGAGTTCAATTCAATGGTTTAGATTATAAGGAAGAAATAAACAGTCAACCAGTACAGAATGAAAAAAACAAGGAGAGGATTAGGAAGTTCTGGGACAACTTTAAACATGCCAACATCCTAATCACAAGGGTACCAGAAGAAGGGGAAGAGCAAGAAATTGAAATGGAAAAAAAAAAAAAAAAATGAAGGACAACTTCCCAAATTTAGCAAAGGAAATAGACATACAAGTCCAGGAAGCACAGAGAGTCCCAAACAAGCTAGATCCAAATCGGACTACACCAAGACACGTCATAATTAAAATGCCAAAGACTAAAGATAAAGAGAGAATCTTAAAAGCAGCAAGAGAAGAGAGTTACTTACAAAGGGGTTCCTACAAGATTATCGGCTGATTTCTTATAAGAAACTTGGCAGACAAGAAGGGACTGGCAAGAAGTATTGAAAGTGATGAAAAGCAAGAATCTACAGCCAAGATTACTCTATCCAGCAAAGCTACCATTCAAAATGGAAGGGCAGATAAAGTGCTTCCCAAAAAAGGTAAAAAGCTAAAGGAATTCATCATCACTAAGCCATTATTATATAAAATGTTAAAGGGACATACTTAAGAAAAAGAGAATCAAAATTATGAACATTAAAAAGAGAACAAACTCACAGCTGTCAATGACAGACTCTTAAAAAATAAAAACAAAACTAAGCAAACAGCCAGAGAGGGAACAGAATCATAAGTATAGGGAACATTTGGAGGGGTATCAGCTGGGAGTGGGAGTGGGAAGGAGGAGAAGGGGTAAAAGGCACAGGGATTAAGAAGCATAGTTGGTGGGTGCAGGTTAGACAGAGAGATGTTAAGAATAGTACAGGGAAAGGTAAATCCATAGAACTCACATGCATGACCCATGGACAAGAACTAATACAAGTGAGATTGCTGGGTGGAGGGAAGCAAAGGGAAAAGAAATTGGGACAAATGTAACAGCATAGTCAACAAAAAAGTAAAGGAAACAAAACAAAAGAATAATATAGGAAAGGGTGAAATCAGGGAACTTATATGCAGGAACCATGGACATGAACTAAGGGGGTGGGACTCAGTGAGGGAATGAGGGTCCTGGGTGGAGGGTAACAAAGAGAAGAAATTGGGACAACTATATTAGCATAATCAATAAGTTATCCTTAAAGGAAATTGAGAAAGATACAAATAAATGGAAGCATATATCATGTTCTTGAATTGGAAAAATTAACATAATTAAAATGTCCCTACTAACCAATGCAATCTATAGATTCAATGCATTTCCTATTAAAATACTAATGGCATATTTCACAGATCTAAAACAAATACTGTCAAAATTATATGGAACAACAACAACAAAACAAAATAAAAAAAACCCAAAGCCAATGCAATCATGAGAAAGAACAAAGTTGGAAGGATCACAATCCCTGATCATACTACAAGGCCACCTGTAATGAAAACAGCCCTGTACTAGCATAATAACAGACACATAGATAAAATAAACAGAAGAGAAAGCCCAGAAAGAAACCTATGTCTCTGTGGTCAGATAATATTTGGCAAATGGTATACAAACATACAATGGAGTAAAAATGGCCTATTAAGTGGATTTGGGAGAATTCGACTGGTATATACAAAAAAATGAAACTAGACCACCAATTTACACCATACACAGGAATAAAATCAAAATGGATAAAAGACTTAAACATTAGTCATGAAACCATAAAAGTCCTAGCAGAAAACACAGGTAGTAAAATTTCAGATATCCCAGGTAGCAGTATTTTTGCCAATATATCTTAGGTAAAGGGGTATAAAGGAAAAAGTAAACAAATGGGATTACATCAAATTTAAAAGCTCCTGCATAGCTGTATGGGAGAACATATTTGCCAATGATACATCAGGCGAGGGTTTAATCTCAAAATATATGAAGAACTCAAACAACTTAACACCAGGGAGACAAACAGTCCAATTAAAAATAGGCAAAGGACCTGAACAAACACTTCTCCAAGGAGGACATACAAAGGGCCTATAGACATATGATAAGATGCTCAATATCCCTAGCCATCAGAGAGATGCAAATTAAAACCACAATGAGATATTACCTCACACCTGTCAGAATGGCTATCATTAATAAATCAGCAAGTGCCGGTGAGCATGTGGAAACAAGGGAACCCTAGTGCACTCTTGGTGGGAATGTAGACTAGTACAGCCACTGTGGAAAACAGTATAGAATTTCCTTTAAAAAAATTAAAACTGGACCTGCCTTTTGACCCAGCTATTTCACTACTGGGAATATACCCTAAGAATCCCGAAACACCTAATCAAAAGAACTTATGCACTTCTATGTTTATAGCAGCTCTATTTACAATAGACAAGTGTTAGAAATAGTCTAAGTGCTCATCAGTAAATGAATGGATTTAAAAACTCTGGTACGTTTATGCAAGGGATTAGTATGCAGTAGAAGAAGGAATTTCTATCCTTTGCAACAGCATGGATGGAACTGGAGAGTATTGTACTAAGTGAAATAAGCTAGTCGGTGAAAGACAAATACCATGTAATCTTACTTATAAGAGGAATCTAATGAACAAAATAATGATCAAAACAGAACCAGATACATGGAAACAGGGATCAGACTGATACCTGCCACAGGAAATGGCGAATGGCAGAATAGTCAAAAGAAGGGAAAGGGATTAGTCAAAGGACATGTATGAATGACCTATGGACCTGGACGGCATGGAAACAGATTCTGGGGATAGTGCTGGACAGGTGGAGGACAAAGGGAGAAATATTAGGAAAACTGTAATAGACTAAACATGAGTAAAAAAAAAAAAAATTAACATGGTATCAACAAAAATGTAAAACTCAGAAGAACTGAAAGATAAAGTTGGAATCTCCCAGAAAATAGAGTGTAGAGACAGAGGTAGAAAATGGAAACAAAAAAACTGAAAAATCAGTCCTGGAGTTCCAATATCGAAACAGTAGGACTTCTAGAAAGAGAAAATAGGGAGACGAGAGAGCAGAAAATTACTCAAATAATTTGAAAATAGTTCCAAGAATTGAAGTACTTTAATTTCCACCATGAAAAGCCTGCTAAGTGCCCAAGCACAGTGGACAAATACAGACCCATAATAAGGCATATCTGTGATGTCTCAAAACACTGGGGTCAAAGAAAAGAACTTTTCAACTTCCAAAGAGAAAAAAAAATTGGGTATTTGCAAAAATACAGAAATCAGGAAGATTTTGTATTCTTCAACAGCAAAATTGGAAGTTAGAAGTCAGTGGAGCATTGCCTTCATAATTTTAAAGGAGAATGTTTCGGCCCTGGTTGGTAGCACAGGGGATAAGGTGCCAGCCTGCGAACCCAAAGGTCGCAGGTTCGATTCCCCAGCCAGGGCACATAACCAGTTTGTAAACCAGGTCTCCAGTCAGGTCTGTGGCTGGAGGCAGGTGAAAAGCAACCATACATTGATGTCTCTCTCCCTCTCTGCCTCTCTCCCTTCCCCTCCTTCTAAAAATAATGAAATAAAATATTTAAAAAAATAAATAAAGGAGAATGTTTCAACCTAGAATTCTGTAGCCACCAAACTGTTAACCAAATGTGAATGTAGGCCAAACATATTCCCAGATATGCATGGCAACTTGACAATTTTACCTCCTGCACTACACCCTTTCTCTAGAGGTTACTGGCATATGTGCTCCATGCAAAGAAGACTGCATGGAGTTGAGGAAGCAGGAGCTGCAGCACAGAGAGGTAAGAGGAGATCCTTGAGGCAAAACAAAAGAGATCTTAGAGGAGAGCTGAGTACAAGGTTCAGGGTCACCACCCAGTGCAGCTTTCTCTCCTCTGAAGATAAAACTAGAAGCTCCAGAGGTGCAGTGTCTTGACAGAGTTTGAGACGAGGGAAAATTTGCCGTTGAATTGATGATAAGTGCCAAGAAAAGTAAATAAACAGAATAGACAGTTGTTAAATCGAAAGAAAACAAACAATAATGCGCATGAAAAGAAATCACAGAATAGTGATTGTGGCTTATCTGAGAAGAGCATTTTCTTCATCATAGGAACCTAAGCATTAAACACTGATGTGATCAAATCTATGCTATATGTATATTGGGAGTTTGAGGCAGGGTGTAAAATGTGTGTGTGAGAGAGTGTATGTGTTGCAGGAGGGAGAGGAGGCATTCTCAGTGTGACAGCATTGTAGTTAATGCCTGTAACTGGATAGCCAACAGGAAGCAAGAAAAGCATGATATTCAAAGATTTGGAGGGAAGTACCAAATAAATCAGTTGATTTTTTAAAAAATTTTAAAAGATTTTATTATTTCCATAGAGGGGAAGGGAAAGAGGCAGAGAGGGAGAGAAGAATCAGTGTATGGTTACCTTTCACCTGCCTCCAGCCACAGACCTGGCTGGAAACCTGGCTTGCAACCTGATTATGTGCCCGGGCTGGGGAATTGAACCACTGACCTTTGGGTTCGCAGGCCAGCACCTTATCCACTGTGCTACCAGCCAGGACTAAATCAATTGATTTTTAAAATCAAACTTAGTTGCTTCTAGGGAGAGAGGCAATAGGCTGTTCTTTTTTTATAACAAACCATCAAGCAATTTCATTTTTAATTTCTATGCGTGTATAAACACCTGGCTAGTGATACAGTGGATAAGGCTCCATCCTGTGAACCCATATGTGGGCTGGTTCAATTCCCAGCCAGGGCACATAACCAGGTTGCAAGCCAGGTCTCCAGCCAGGTCCCCAGCTGGAGGCAGGTGAAAGGCAACCATACATTGATGTTTCCCTCCCTTTCTTCCTCCTTCCCTGCCCTTCTCTCTAAAAATAATGAATAAAATCTTTTTAAGAAATAATTTGTTTAGTCCTGGCTTTTGGCACAGTAGATAAGGTTCCAGCCTGCAAACCCAAAGGTCTCTGGTTCAATTCCCAGCCAGGGCACAATAACCAGGTTGCAAGCCAAGTCTGTAGCTGGAGGCAGGTGAAAGGCAAACATACATCGAAGTCTCTCTCCCTCTCTGCCTCTCTCCCTTCCCCTCTCTCTAAAAATAATAAATAAAATCTTTTAAAAATAAAATAACTTTAGATGCCTACTGTGAAGTGGATACAGGTTAAGATTTCATTGTAACAAACACAAAAATGTCAGTGGAGACTTCTGATTATTTTCCTTTCTGCAGAATAAAAATAGCATATTGACCATCTGTTCATAAATGTTTTACCTAGCCACTAATAGTCTTCTTAGGTCAGTGAATTACATTTAATGTTGCGGTATCCTGCACCTCTGTCTTATGGCAGAAATAGTGGCTCTCAAGCTAGGCCATTATCTATGCAAATATTGGTAAGTAGTTGTGGAACACTCACTGGCTCATGAGGCTTTTTGAGCTATTATAGGGATAATGTAAATATGTTATTCAAGTTGTTGCTCAACTGTATTGCTACAAGCTGTAAAATGTTTTGTGTGGTTGCAGGTGTTTTTACTTAAGCTTTCCACTTTCTCTTTTTCTATAGAAAGTTCCAGAAAGAACAGTTTCTTTGTGGTCGCTGATAAATAGTAATAAAGACACATTCAGAAATCCCTTCTATACTAAAGAAATCAATCGAGTTTTATATCCAGTTGCCAGTATGCGTCACTTGGAACTTTGGGTGAATTACTACATTAGATGGAACCCCAGAATCAAACAACAGGTAAGTAAACTGGCATTGTTTTAAAGACAGTAATGTCATTTGATTATTTCTTCTAGACTTTGATATTATTTGGTAGTTTTTTAAAATATGATGAGGTGAAAATTCAGACTAAAAAATCACATTTGCTTTTAAATACAACTTTCATTAAAAAATTGTTTTTAATTGCTAAACCATTTATTTTGATTGGGGTTGAACTTACATTCCTTTGTCAACAGGAATAATATTTCTTTTTCACTGAAATTAAACTGATTTAAAACTCTGGAAAATGTCTGAGTTTTGATAGCTAAGGATTTTCATTAATCACTAAAAGATTTTGCACATCATAGGAAAGGAAACAGCTACTATTTGGTTCAGGGGTATACAGTATACTAGGTCAACTAACATTAGAGTACTTTTTCCTGAGGGTTATCATTCAAAAATAGAAACAATGGTTTTTGAAGTGAAAGATGCCACATTTTATTAAAGACACACTCAGGCTTTCCATTTTCCCACCATAGCTCCATCAGAAATCAGAAGGAAAATACAGCCTGTTTGTAAAGGCTCATTTAATTATTTGTTCTAAGTGCCATACATATTCACTATTTGTGATTGCTCTTGGTAAAGGTTTGCACATTTTCCAGTGGTTTGGATGGTCAACTACCTGTTCTCACAGGCCAGTCTTGCATAATCGCCAGCTTTAATCCTGCTGGAAATCATCAGGCAACAGCAAGAGGCCCGTGCTGGTGTCTGTCTCTTAGGTTATTTATTCCACTCAGGCAGCTAACCCCATGCAATTCTGTGCTTTTTCTTCTCATTGGGGAAATGCCCAGTTTAAGCTGACAATCTCATTTCAAGGTTTCTGCTTCATGCATGAAAGGGTCTTGCAATTTAGTAATAGCTGAAATGTGTAATCTTTTGGGAAGTGACAGATTCCAGGGCTGGAGGACATTCACTTGTTTGGGTTGGCATTTGAGAAGCATGTTGAGGGCATTTATTTAGCCATAGCTCAAGTGAGTGGAATATCAAGGAAAGAGGGAATGGGAATTTTGCCAGGGTTCTAACTGCTGTTACAGAGGACATATCCCTTTTCTAATTAAGAAATATTACATAGATGAGCACTGTATGCCTATACATTAAGTGTTTTCTATGTTTATCATGGCTTTCTTTTAAGCCATTGGTAATTAGAAAGCAATGACAGTTTTTGTATAGACTATGTAATCTCATCTCACCCATTTTTACTTATTAAAATTCAAGAAATTTAGAGCAATTTATTTCTGAATATATAAAGGTAATAATAATAATTGTGTGAAAGTGGAAGCATTGGAAGAGACATCATTAGAAGAACTTGCTGTAATGTATCTATCCCCTTATTCTCAGAGTTTAATGGAACTGGGCTGGACAAGATTGAGCATTCTTTGATGGAGGCTTTTTGTTTTGTTTTTGTTTTTTTAGACAGTATTGGTCTATATTATAATCTGTGAATGTACTCAAAAAAGAAAATAACTCATTTTTTCTATATAGATTTTCTGAATGTGGAAGTTCCCACACATATCTGTATCCTTTGACACTTTTTATTTTTATCCCTCAAATACTGAATGTTCCCATGCATCAGGCACAGGAGGGACAGAGAGACTAAGAAAAGTTGGTTTCATATACAAGGAGCTTCCAAGCTGGTAGTAGCACCCAGGAACATAAGCCATTGGTTATAATGTGCAGGGAGAAATACAATAATAGAGGTATGAACTAAGTGCATTAGATTTCCGTAATAATCTTATGTAGAACATGATTTCATACAGAAATAGATTAAAATTATATCACATGTGAGTTTTTAAATTATATAATATAAACCTAAAATAATACATTATATTTCAAGCGGTATACTTCACCACCTGAAAGTTAAATTGTTATTCAGTTGTGTACCCCAGTTAGTGTACAAACGATGCCTAGGTATCTAGAGAACTCACAGCACTATAATATGCTGTCAGTATTGAAAAACCCAAAAGCATATACAGCCCTTCTTTATAATAGCTGTTCACCTAGAAGAAGGGAGGGTTAGTGTGCTTTCAGAAGCAAAAGCCACCAACCCTTGCTACCATGTAAAATCTCAGCAGAGCTGATAGAAAAACCAATGCTTACATTTGACAAGCTTATCAATAAGCAAATTTGGTACTTTTATTTAATATAAGGAAATTGCTCATGTTGAAAGCAGAAGTACAAATTGGTCACATCAAAAAACTAAAAAATGGAACTGCCTTTTGATCCAGCAATTCCACTACTTGGACTATACCCAAAGAATCCTGAAACACCAATTCATAAGAACCTATGTACACCTATGTTCATAGCAGCACTATTTACAATAATCAAGTGTTGGAAACAGCCTAAGTGCCCATCAGTGAATGATTGGATCAAAAAACTTTGGTACATTTACACAATGGAATACTACACAGCAGAAAGAAAGAAGGAACTCCTAACCTTTGCAACAACACGGATGGAACAAGAAAGAATTATGCTTAGTGAAATAAGCCAGTCAGTGAAGGACAAATACTATATGATCTCACCCATTACAGGATAATAATGAACAAAACTAACAAGAAACAAAACAGAACCAAATATATGAATACAGAGAATAGGCCTTCAGTGATCAGGGGGAAAGGGGTTGAGGGGAAGGGGAGGAAGAGGCAAGGAAGGGAAGCAGTTTAGACAAGAATCTAGTATAAAAAAACCATGAACATGGACAACAGGTGGGATTCACTTTGGGGGGGCGGATAGGTGTGGGTGGGGAGGGGGACAGGGGAGCAAAAAAAGGATGAATGTAATACAACAACAATAAAATTAAATTTAAAAAAATAAATAAATTTACATGGGAAGTTTCAACTTCTGGTAAGCCTTATAGTATACTTGGGGAACCACTGCACCTCATGGACCTGCCAACCATCATTGCACTGGAAAAGTTCACATTTTGCAGAGTGTAACTCAAGGATAAGAACAAGGCCAGTAAGATATTAACAGGCTGATCTGTGTGGTACATAAGTTATTTCTAATAGAAAAATTAAAAGGAATATGAATATAAACCTCATTTGAAGCCTAAAATACTTCCATACCTAGCCGATTGCCTGATGTATCTTCTATTCTATGCTGAGCTGGCACACTCTACTTCATGATTCATTTCCTGAGTGAAAAGTTGAGATGTAGTATTTAAAATCACTTGACTTTAACTTTCATTTTTCATTATTTAACTTTTTGGTATGCTTTCACAAGTAGACTTTTCTATTTATATCTTCTAAAGGACTTTTGTTTGTCTATAGCCTAATGACTTATGTATATTTTGTACCCATTACTAGACTGAATTATCTTTTTATTTGTAATAGTTTCCCATCTGCTCTCTCAAGTTGTCTAATTACACAGCCTTGTCATAAGCAAAAATGATTGTGTTACCTCTGGTTTCTTTTTCTTATCTAACTGGACAGGGTATATGCTATGAATTGGCAATAAGTTTGCATCTCCTTATTTCATGTACTTCTCATTAATTTTGAAAAACTAATTTTCTAAAGTTATGGTTTAACATCATTGTTCCAGATATAAAATGCTCTTAGAGCAAGCAGCATGTCAAAGGAATACTATGTTAAAGCAACCATAATTTCTGGATTGCACACAGGGCAAACTGCTAAAGAAATTGTAGACTTCAGTAACATCCCTTTATGTACAGTTTACAATGTGAAGAAGGTGTATGGTGCTGACCCTGATGCTGCCACACCAACAAGGAAAACACATAAAGTACACAAGGATTGCACAAGTCCAGATATTGTACACAGAATCCAGGAGATCATCAATTAAGACCCAGGAAAATCAATGTGCTCCATAGCAAGAGAACTGCAGATGTCAGATGCAATGGTTCGCCAGATTATTGTTGAAGATATCAGATACAGGTTGTATGTTCTTAGAAGAGGCCAGTTTAGGACATAGCAGACAAAGGAAAGGCACTTTGAAAAAGCAAGGAAACTGCTAACAAAATTGAACAATCCCAAAGAAAAAAACCCCTCTGATTTTCTTCTCCAATGAAAATAATTTTCAGCAGACCAAATAGTCAACAGAAGAAACACGTTGCTCTGTGAGAATCTTAATGAAGTCCCAGTTGTCATGAAAATGAAATTTCATCCTACAGTGATAGCATTAGGTGTTGTCAGCAATGAAGGAGATATCATGACCCTGCATTTTTTTTTCACAAGGCTTGAAGGTGACTGCTGATGTGTACCTTGACATTTTGAGAAAAGTAGTTGTACCATGGATGAAGCAAGTAGCAAATGGATGTCATTTTATCTTCCAACAAAATGGTGCACCAGCACATAACACCAAAAAGGTGCAAAAATTTCTCATTATCAGTGTTCCTGAATTCTGGTCAAAAGAAATCTGGTGGCCTAGTTCACCAGATGCAAATCCTCTAGAGTATTGTATATGCAGCATTTGTGAGAGAGAAGTTAATAAACAACCTTATTCCAATGAAGAGGCCGTTAAAGCTAAGGTTGAAAACATGATGATGTCTATGGATAAAGAAAAGTTAATTAAAGCATGCTTAAGATTCGGAAGTGAAATCCAGCCTATTATTGCATCAAATGGAGACTTTTGAACAATTTAAAAAATAATAACTATGTTTATGTATTTACATGTAAGAATAAATTTACTGCAAAATATAACGTTTTTGTGGTATGTTGTTTATTTTACTAAAATTTTGCCAATTCATTGCATGCACCCTGTACTTGCTGGTACAATAACAAACTGATTCTAATTGTCATATGAAACAGGGAGGTTTTAAAAATTGTCAAGATAATTTTGGAGATTATCAAGGAAGAGCTTGCCTGCTGTATATCAATAACTTATTTGAAACAAAATAGCACCCAGAAACAGACCACATAGAAGTGGAGGTGACTTGGTAGGGTAAGAAGTAGCATCATAATGCATGGGGAAAGGATGAACTGGATGGTAAATGGTGCTGGCATAGCAAATAGACGTAACAGTCTAAATGGAACTTCTAATGTTTCCCCCAAACCTGTTCTTCATTCCATCTTCCCCTTTCAGTTCTCAACAACTCCATCTTAATCTCTCTGGCCAGAGACCTTACTGTCATCCTCAATGCCTTTCTCTCTCACATTCCACATTCAATCTGTCAGAAGAGCCTACTGGGCCTAGCCTTGAAAATCTGTATAGATTTCCAGCATTCTTAATCATTTCCCACCACAACTATGGGGCAGGCCACCTGTCCTCAGCTGTGTGTTACTGGCCTCCCTGATTTCTGCAGTTGCTTGCTTCTGTTCTGTTCTCAATGCAGTAGCCAAAGTGGTCCTTGTAAAATACACACCAGATCCCACCACTCCTCTACTCAAAATAGTCCATACAGCTTCTCACCTCACCCAAGTCAAAAATCACTTCCTTTGATGGCCTCTGAAGCCTTATGAGATCCCTTGACCCACCCCTTACCCTTTTGACCCCCTTGCCTCCTCATCAACTCTTTCTCACACACATTGCTTTCAACCACACTAGACTCCTTGCTTGTCCTCAGACACTCAAAAAAAAAAAAAAAACAAAACAAACAAACAAACAAAAAAACCTACCTGACTCCTTTTAGTCTTCCCCTAGAAGTCACCTTCTCATTGCAGCTCCCCAGACCACACTGTTTAGAGGTTAACCAGCACTGCACTGGTCTCCATCCCTCTTAACCTGATCTACATTTTCCCCATGGTATTATTCATCTCCTTTGACTGTTCCTTGTAACTCACAGGATCATTGTATTTGACTTTTTGTCTCCCCCTGCTAGAAGGTAAAAACCATAAAAAGAGATTTGGGCATCCTTCATTCATTGATGGATTTTGAGCATCTAGAACAGTGTCTCAACCTTAGTAGAATACATAAAGAGAAAAGTGGGCAAAAGATATTAATAGACAGCACACAGCACTTACTGGGCATCAGGCACTCAACAAAATATTTCTAATACTGTATATGCATTTCTGAGAAACCTCACAGTCTGCGAAGTCATAGGAAAAAAAGGACATGGTACAATCCTTGCGTACCTTATGTGTTTTCCTTGTTAGTGTGGCAGCATCAGGATCAGCATCATACACCTTCTTCACGTTGTAAACTGTACATAAAGGAATGTTACTGAAGTCCGCAATTTCCTTAGCAGTTCACCCTGCGTGCAGTCCAGAAATTATGGTTGCTCTAACATCATATTCCTTTGACATGATGGTTGCTCTCAGAATTTAATACTTTATATCTGAAACAATGATGCTAAATCATAATTTTAGAAACATAGTTTTTCAAAAATTAATAAGCACATAAAATAAGGAGATGCAAACTTATTGCCAATTCATAGTGTATACCTTGTACTTACAGGAATAGTAGGATTAGGAGACCTCTTCACATCTATGGACCTTTGTAACAAGAGCTCTAATGAAAATAATAATCCCAGTAGATGCGGGCACAGTTACATGACTGCTGAATTTGCATTTGGCTTTCATTGATCACTCTTTGGCAACCTGTAGTCGAGTAACTAGTGGCCCCCAAAACACATATCCACTTGGAATCTGTGAATGTGACCTTATTTGAACAGAGTCTTTACAGATGTAATTAAGTTAAGGATCTCAAGATAAGATCCTCATGGATTTAGAATGAGCTCTACATGCAATGGCAGGTATCCTTAGAGCAGAGAACGACTATAGAAACATATAGGGGGAAGACCATGTGAAAACAGGAGTGATTGGAGTGATGCTGCTCCATGAGCCAAGGAAGTCTAGAACCACCAGAAACTGAAAGAGGCAAGGAAGGATTGTCCCTTAGAGCCTCCAGAGGAAACACAGGCCCGCTGACACCCTGATTTCAGACTTTTGACCTGCAGAACTGTGATAAAATAAGTTTCTGTTTCAAGCCATCAAGTTTGAGTTAATTTGTTATAGCAGCCATAGGAAACTAATACATAGTCTTAAAACCCAGGCTTTATTCTCCTTTCTCTAAGATGCTAGTCCTTGAGGGCATCTGCTTCTAATCCAGACTGTCCCCCTTAGCATTAACAGGCAGATCCACGACATAGCTTTCTTCATCAATGCATCATCTTTACAGCTTCCTTGTTGGTATTCATAGTTTTGGCAGATAACTTAAATCATTGGAGAGCAGGACAGATCTGGAAGCTACTAGCACAAAAGGAACTCACTTCTGTAGACTTTTTTCTTTTTTTTTTCTTTTTTAATTTTATTGTTGTTGTATTACATCCATCCCCTCTGTCCCCCTCCCTACCCACCCATTCCCCCCAAAGTCAATCCCACCTGTTGTCCATGTCCATGGTTCCTTTATACTAGGTTCCTGTCGAAACTGCTCCCCTTCCTTGCCTCTTCCTGCCCCCTCCCCCCAACCCCTTTCCCCATAACCACTGAAGGCCTATTCCCTGTGTTCATATATTTGGTTTTGTTTTGCTTGTTGTTAGTTTTGTTCATTATTGTCCTGTAATGGGTGAGATCATATGGTATTTGTCCTTCACTGACTGGCTTGTTTCACTAAGCATAATACTCTCCAGTGCTTTTTGCTTTTTTTAAGGTTTTATCTGTTTACTTTTAGAGAGAGGGGAAGAGAGGGAGAAAGTGAAGGAAACATCAGTATATGGTTGCCTCTCATGTGCCACCAACCAGGGACCTGGCCTGCAATCTGCAATCCTGACTGGGAATCAAACTGGCAACCTTTTGGTTTGCAGGCTGGCACTCAATTCACTGAACCATACCAGCCAGGGCTGGCTTATCTCTTAATGTCTTTATATATTTCTCAAGCTTTCTAGAAGCTTGCCCTTGATCACTTCAAAACATTAATGTGATGGTGAGGGATCTTCAAGGGACTCTTGTATTGTGTACAGAGGTCTGAGTGGTAATTACATCAGTGTCTTTATATGTAAACATTCATTGAGCTGAACATTTTAAGATTTGTGCACATTAATATATAATTTATTTCAGTACAAAAGTTTTAAAAATTAACATGCTGAGAGAATCATTCTGTTCCAGCATGACTTTTATACTGGCACCAATCAGAGCATTTGGCATTGTAGCAAAGCAGACTATATTGACTGGCTTCACTCTCACAACAACCCTGTGAGTTCTGTGCCATTTTTATTCCCATTTGACAGGTGGGAAGTGGAGGAACCTAGAAGGTTAAGTCACAAAGCTGGTAAGAGACAGAGCCAAGATTCATACCGAGGCTGTCAGGTATCATAGCCGCTATTCTCTGCCATGCATTTATTACTATGAGCAATAGCACATGAAAAAAATGTGATAGAGCAGATCAGTGCAATGGGAAACTACCTTATTACTGTTCTCAACTTGGCAAGAAAAAAAAAAAAAACTTTTATATTCCCAAGTTCTGGCAAGGACATGGAGCAACAGGAACTGCCAGAGTCACTAATGAGCTCATAAGGTCATATCACAACCCAGAGAGCAATTTGGCAGCATGTAGTGAAGTTAGACTATCCTGTCCTCTTCGGCAGTTCTATCCCTGCCCAAATTCCTTCAAGAGACATTTGAACATGTGCATGAGAAGATGTGTTCAAGGATAGCAAAGCATTGCATGTAATAGTAGGCGTCACTAGAAATTGGCAGCTACTCATAAATGTGGGAATGGATAGATAAACTGATTTATTCATTCAACAGAACTCAAGGATCAAACTCAGAAACATAATGTTGGGTCAAAATGTCAATTGACAACTACAGAATACCCCCTTTGATGTAAACTTTCACAAAGTAGAAAATAATAGTTTATTTTGTTTTTGGATACATACTCACTTATAAGAAAAGTGTTACAAACCTCCACAGGAAGGAAGGCTACCCACCAACTGAGAAAAGTTGTTGCCTCTGGAAGCAAAAGGGCAGTGGGCCTGGTGATGGGCAACGCAGGAGATAGGAGGTGTGTCTGGGTTGAAAAACTTTAAAAAGATGGTGATATGTGTGGGAGGAAAGATGTACATCAGTATTTCTTGGTGGCATTTTATTATTCTTGGTACTTTCCTGTGTTTTTCAACTATGCAGTATTGGAGGAAACTGTATGAATATTAAATCTCAGTTAGAGGGCTTAAGGAGAACAGGACCTACAGCAGATGTATATGGAAACTGTGAATTGTTGCAACATGGTGGGCACCAAGTAGTAACTCAGGCTTGTGCTTCTCCTCAGCAGCCAAATCCAGTGGAGCAGCGTTACATGGAGCTCTTGGCATTGCGTGATGAATACATAAAGCGGCTGGAGGAGTTGCAGCTCACCAACTCTGCCAAGCTTTCTGATCCCTCGACTTCACCTTCAAACCCTTCTCAAATGCTGCCCCATGTGCAAACTCACTTCTGAGAGGGAGCCTTGCCCAGCACTGCGTTTAAGCTCTGAATAAAGGAAATAGTTGACTTTCATTTAAGGGCCCTTGCATAAAGTAGATTAAAATATTTGCCTCCATGTAGAACTTGAACTAACATAATTTTAAACTCTTGAATATGTGCCTTCTAGATTACATATTACAAGAAAACTATAGTGTCTGCACAGCAGTCAGAAGGAAGGAGCCCAGATGTGGATTTGGAAAATCCTGACATCTTTCAAAAGGAGGTTTTGAAAAATATAAAGTTTAAATTTAATTTGGCTCTTTAGAAATTCTATGTATACAATATGTAATTTGTGGGCTTAATTGGAACAACATTATTTTAAACTAAAGGTGAAACAGGTTTATGAAATGGATTTTTCTCAGGCTGCTTAGAAGTATTGCTTTGGATTATCTAAAATGAACCCAAATGTGAAAGGTGTGAAACTGCCAAAACCAAATTGAGCTCAGCTTCTGAGGCATTAGCAAAGGGAAGGTACTTTAATATTGCCAAATTTTATACCATCCTAAGTGGCGACTTAAGGAGAAATAGCTGTGTAGATGAGTTTTTCATTATTTTGAAATTTTGGAATATAAAGTGTTTTCCTCTAATTTTCAAGAGAATCATATTTTTATATAAAAAATGGTAGGTCCCAGTTAAATCTAATTTGATATTTTAAACTGCCAGTTCTATTTTCTACATTAGTCCTTGAGCTTCCCTGAAATTCTGAACCATTTTCAGGTTGTGTATTAGCTCTGTGCAAGGACATCAGGTGCCATATGCTGCTGATGTGAATGTTTTTGCAAATGTTCTATTCAAACCAGCTTATCTGCCAAAGCTTACAGTTGACTATCTTAGATGTTTGAACTATTGCTAGAGCATCATATTTTGAAGTAAAAGTTGCAGGTGTACATTTCTTGAACATATCTTGAAGGTATTGTGTTTATTAATGTCAATTAAGTGGTGTTGGGTGCCCCTTCTCCAAAGTGTGCATAAAAACTGGTTCTACAAATTTTTACTTGAAGTACCCAGCAGTTGGCTTTTTTAGGTTATTTTTCTGTAGTACTAAATGAAATTTAAAATGAAGTTCTATTTGATGTCTGAACTAATTGATTTAAAAAGTATATTTGTAAAACTTAGGGCTAGAGTAAAGCAATTGTGTTTTACAATGATCTGTAAAGGACTATTTATAGCTAATATGGTTTTGTTTTCAATGACTTAAGAGATTAAATATATCTTTGTAAATTATTTTATGTCATAGTTTAATTGGTCTACCAAATAGACATCTCAAAAACAGTGGTATAATGTATACATTTTGTATGTATAAAATTTTATTAGATATTCTCATGGTTTTTTGTAAACGCTGTAAATATTTCATAAATTAACAATGTCACTCCATAGAAGAGAAAAAAACTAATACTAATAGCTTAAAGGATTTTGTGAAATTTCATGAAAAATTTTAATGACAATCATGACTAAAAACCTTTAATAAATATATTAACTCAACATAGTGCTCTATTTTCAGGGATGTAATGGTATATATTTCTTAAATGTACATGGAGTCTTTTCCTGGCTTGACTTTACCTGCCTTTTGTCTTAGTAATGTTGTAGGGCTCTCTCCCCAAACCCGAGCAATATTGGATATTTAAGTGCATTAACAATACAGATTTTTAAGTAACAACTGTCTTTATTAAAGTAAGGGCAGCTTTCACAAGAGAGCTGGGAATGCATCAACAAAAGACTTTAGATTCTGGATGGAGAACAAGTCAGTTGATATTAAGGGGAAAGTAAGACATTGGTTGAAATAAAGTATACTAGATGTCTCATTAGGTAAGAGTTTTTTTAATTCTTCAAACTGTGCCAATTGGATATTACATTATTTATCAACGTATATGTATCTGAAAATGCTAAATAGTTATAGCAGGAAACTAAAATTAATCTAAATAGGACTCAAAAGATTAAGTATATCTTTTAAAACTGTATTTGAAATACTTTATGAGGCTATTTCTTAGACATTGCTGTGTTTAATACTACAGACACATAGGCTATATAGTATTCTATTATCCTGTTTTTCAGCTGAGAAGGTTATTGATCCATGGGCTCACTGAATGCCTGAAATCCCACAACATCAAAACTAATATAAAGCCCTGGCTGGTAGCACGGTGGATAAGGCGCCGGCCTTCGAACCCAAAGTTCGCAGGTTTGATTCCCCAGCCAGGGCACATAACCAGGTTGCAAACCAGGTCTCCAGTCAGGTCTGTGGCTGGAGGCAGGTGAAATGCAACCATACATTATGTCTCTCTCCCTCTCTGCCTCTCTCCCTTCCCCTCTTTCTAAAAATAATGAAATAAAAATCTTTAAAAAAAAAAAAACTAACATAAAGATCCAAGATTATGGAGGAGTAAGTGGAAGCTACATTAACCTTCTCCCAGGAACAATCTGGAATTTCACAGAGAAATTCTGGAATTTGGCAGAGAAATTATCCTGAGTAACTGAACACTAGCTGGAAAGAAGCCTTATAATCAATGACAGACAGAAGAAGCCACTTAACCACAATGAGACTAGTAGGGAGTGTGGAGAAGATGCAAGAAGACTGGCTAGGCTTTCACAGGTGACAGGTGATGTGCTGGAGGGAAATTTCAGTGGCCTGGGGTTTCCCTGTGAGAAGTGTGGGGTCTAAACTCCAAGCTGGGCTCCCCAGCCTACAGTACCACAGCCAAAAAGGAACCCAGATAATATTCAGCTGTGAAAAGTGGTAGGGTTTCTGCCTGCCAAGGAGAGATAGCTAGAGATGCAGAAAGCCTCTTAAAGGGCAAAACACAAAATTTGGATTGCAGCCACTTACCCTGGGCTCCAGCAGAGGGCAGGTAGAGTGGACTAGAGATGCTTGAGGAGAGTTTGAGGTTGGTGGCTCTGCGGAGAGAACTAAAGGTACAGCCACCAGGATCCCTGTGCTGTTATCCCATAATGCAGAAGCCATCTTTCTCAGGCAGAACACTATAAGTGGCATCAGTCTGAGGAGAAGCAATAGTCCCACCCACAGGATTTACTCTAACCCACCCTGTGGTAGTTAGGCCAGGCTGCTGATTTCAGCTTGAGACTATTATCACTGATCAGTTTAACAACTAAGCACATACCATGTTCATGGATGTAAGAATTAATATTAAAATGTCCATACTACCCAAAGCAATCTATAGATTCAACATAAAATTCTTATCAAGATTCCAATTATGTATTTCACAGAACTAGAACAAACATTTCAAAAATTTATATGGAACCACAAAAGGTCCCACAAAGCAACAGTAATCCTGAGAAAGAGGAACAAAGTTGGAGGAATCACACTGCCTAATATAAAACTATGAGGCCATAGTAATCAAAATAACATGGCACTGGCATACAAATAGACACATAGATCAATGAAACAGGATAGAGGGTCCAGAAATAAACCCACACCTTTATAGGCAACATTCAACAGAGGGACAAGCACATATAATGGGCTAAAGATAGTTTTTATCAGTAAATGATGTTGGGAAAACAGGACAGATACATGCAGAAAAATTAAACTAGACCACCTTCTTATACCACACACAGGAATAAATTCAAAATGGATTAAAGACTTAAATGTTAGACCACAAAATATAAAAATGCAAGAGGTAAACAATAGGCAGCAAAATCTCGGACATTGCTCATAGAAATATTATTTTCCTGATATATCTCCCCATGCAAGGAAAACAAAAAATCAAATGGCACTATATCAAACTCAAAGGTTTTGCACAGCAAAAGAAATCATCAACAAAATAAAAAGACAACCCACAGGATGGGAGAACATATTCACTGATACATCTCATAAGGGTTTAATATTCAAAATTTATTAAAAACTTACAAAACTCAACACCAATAAAATAAGTAAAAAACAAAAACAAACAAACAACAACAACAAAAAAAAATAGCGGCAGCCCTGGCTGGTGGCTCAGTTTCCACAGGGCACCGGGCTTGCGAGCCCAGGGGTCCCTGGTTCGGCCAGGTTGCGGGCTGGGTCTCCTGCCAGGTCCGTGGCTGGAGGCAGGTGAAAAGGCGACCATGCATTGATGTTTATCTCCCTTTCCTCCTCTCCCCTTCTCCTCTCTCTAAAAATTAAAAAAAAAAAAAAAAATGGGCAAAGGACCTGAATAGACACTTCTCTAAGGAGGACATACAGAAGGCCAATAGACATATGAGGAGATGTTCAATGTCACTAGTCATCAGAGAGATGTAAATTAAAACCACCATGAGGTCACCTCCCACCTGTCAAAATGGCTATCATCAATAAAGCAACAAACAAGTGCTGGCAAGGATGCGGAGAAAGGGGAACCCTTTTGCAATGTTGGCAGGATTGAAGATTGGTGCAGCCACTGTGGAAAGCAGTATGGAGATATTTCAAAAGATTGAAAACATACCTGCCTTTTGACTCAGCGATCCCACATCTGGAAATATATCCAAATGAACCCAAAACACTAATTTGTAAGAACATAAGCACTCTTATGCAGCATTATTTACAATTGCCAAGGTATGGAAACTGGCCAGTGTCTATCAGATAAATGGATAAAACAACTATGGGACATTTTTACAATGAAATATTACTTGTTCATAAAAGTTTTACCCTTTGCAACAGTATAAATAGACTTGGAGAAATTATGCTAAGTGAAATGAGCCAATCAGATAAAAAATACCGTATGATTTCACTCATATGTGGAATCTAATGAACAAACTGAACTACAAAGAAAACAGACTCACAGATGGAGAGCAGATGACAGCTAGTGGGAGGGGAGGTTAGGGGGTAGAGGGATAGATCAAAAAGGAAAAAGGACTTAAGAACATGGACAGCTGTGTGGTGACTGCTGGGGGTGGGGGGAATAAGGAGACTTGACTAATTGGTAATGGAAAACAATAAAGATTGAATTTAAAAAATGTATACAGGGATTAAACTGAACTCTGCCTCTTTCAAATTCCCACTGAATACCTTAGTTCTGCCTTCTGGAATGAAATAGAATAACCTATCTTCCTCAGACAGCCCTCCATATAATTTGGAATCATACATACTTTTGACAATATAACAGTTTTTTTCCTAAATATAGTCAAAGCACTTTTTAATCTACTTTTGCTTATGCAACAAAGCCTATTAATATTCAAGGAATAATATTCAAGAATTTCACAATAAGCTGACTGGTATCTCATCACTTGCAGCCCTCTCTACAGAATGCAGGTTTGTGGTGTCATTTGAATAGTTCTTGTGCAATTTGGAGGGCATTAGGCAAAAATAGGACTATGTAAAGGGAATGTCTTTAAAATACAGGAAATTTATTACAGTCTACACACTTATAACTGCTGAATTTTTAGAAACATTTTTCATGAGCATAGCTATTGGTAACGATCAAGCAAAAGCAGGGGATACCCAAAGGAAATAAGGAATGTATACAGTATGCAGCCCACTGACAAGAACAGGGATTAACATATTCCAAAAAAAATCTTAAATGGCTACAGGTTGCAGCTGCACCAATTTGCACTAAATGGATGATGCTGAAATACCAATATTTGAAATTAGAGTCTAATACTCCAGCATTTATTGGTAGGTTTATAATTTAGCAGTCTTTTTTTATTAAATATATTTGGAAGAGGAACAGCAAAACAAAGTATTCCCATTTCCTTATGAAGCTTATTTCTTATTTGCAATAATTTGTCCTTTTAAAAAGCAAAGACAATGATTATTTAAGCCGCGTGGGATAGGTGAATGTTTATACATTACTATTAAGACCTAACAGTCTATTTTTATGGTAGCTTCTTCATTTACAGTAGTTAATATTTCCTTGCTTCTGAATACTTTTGTTTCACAGTGCATTCTTTTTTTAAGATTTTATTTATTTACTTTTAGAGAGAGGGGAGGGGAGGGAGAAAGAGAGGAAAAGAAGCATCAACGTGTGGTTGTCTCTTGTGCATCCCCAATCAGGGACTTGGCCTGCAACCCAGGCATATGCCATAACTAGGAATCAAACTGGCAACCCTTTGTTTTACAAGCTGGCATTCAATCCACTGAGCCACCCCAGTCAGGCTTATGATGTATTCTATGTAAATTAGAAGAGAAGGTTGTTCACTTCATTTCAAGAGTTTTAAATCATCAGCCTGTATTAGAAAGAACCCTGGTTGTGATATGTGAAGACCTGGATTCCTGTCTGGGCCCTGGACTGCTTCTTTTTGTTTTTGTATTTTTCCTTAACTACTTGAATGGAAGGTGTGAGGCCTGGGAGTAGGCCTCAGCATCCATCTTTTCAGCAAGAATATAGGCGGCACATTCTTGAAGGTTCCCTACACTCCAAAAACATCACTTCTCAGAAATACTTTTTTAATCACTTGTGCATATAACAATATTTATGGCACAAGATGGCATTTGCTTTGTGTATTAGTTTTCTGTTCCTTCTGGGACATCGGGGAAACAGCAGCTTGAAGCCCCTGCGAGGGGGGAGGCCCGGCCCTGCGCACCCACACAGGCCCCCAGGCTCTGCAGAAACTCTAAACTGCGAACCGGGAACTAGTAGCGGGGGCAACTGACCCGCCCATTGCCCGAGACAAAGGCCGCAGATCACAGAGGCCTCGTAAAGGACTCCTCGGAGAGCTGGTCGGCTTGGAGGACTGGCTCTCGCCCAGGGGAGCTGGGCAGTGTTGGCGGACCCCGGGCACTGTTGGCGGAGGGGGGCTGCCTCCTCTGGAGCAGTGGAGGCAGGGCCAGTCATCACAGGAACCAGAGAGGTTGCAGGCTGCACTGCAGGGGTGCCAGGTGCCTATCACAGGCAGAAACCTCCGCCAGGAGTGGGAGGGAACACGCTGTGAGCTGCAGAATACCTGCAGCTCTAAAATCCAGCTAGGCTACTAAAGGCCCAGCATTCCTGGGGGCTGATACTCAGAATCAGCCCTGACTGTGACAATCACAGGCATTGCCATGCTAAGACCATATAAACTACAGACTGCAGAGACCTGACTAAGAAAAAGAGGCAGCCTCAGGAAATGGATTGCTGCTAATCTCAAGCATCTGAGTTATACCGAGAGCTACATGAACTATTAATCCCCAACATATCCTTTGCAAAAGTTACTACTCACATATTCTTAATACCCCCTATCTCGATCCACCTAAATACCCAAGACCCCCCCCCCC
>PVIW01013125.1:15555-28883 GCA_004026585.1 Noctilio leporinus | reverse complement strand
AACTTGTACCCTTTGCAACAACATGGATGGAACTGGAGAGTATTATGCTTAGTGAAATAAGCCAGTCAGTGAAGGACAAATATCATATGATCTCACCCATTACGGGACAATAATGAGCAAAACTAACAACAAGCAAAACAGAACCAAATATATGAATACAGTGAATAGGCCTTCAGTGGTCAGGGGGAAAGGGGTTGGGGGAGGGGGAGGCAGAGGCAAGAAAGGGGATCAGTTTAGACAAGAACCTAGTATAAAGGAACCATGGACATGGACAACAGGTGGGATTGTCTTTGGGGGGAATGGGTGGGTGGAGGGGGACAGAGTGGAGCAAAAAGTGGATGGATGTAATACAACAACAATAAAATTTTAAAAAAGTCATGATAACAAATAAAAATGTCTAGTTAAATGTAGTAGATTAGACACTCATGTTTATAATGATGTAAAAAGACTATTTTAGAGGCATAAACCCATAAGGTCAAGAAAAACTGGAAGGAATATGAGAACAGCAGCATTTTAGGAAAAGAGCAAATATTAACTGATTAGCAGACCCAAGAAACCTAAACCTTAAATCAGCACTGAGAAAATGAACGGTGTGATTTGTACCAATGAACTCCCAAGAGACTCAGAAATTGGCAGCATCAGGTCAGCATTAGGTCCTTCTATAACTGAGAGTGCAAGTGGAGCCAAAAACATGTGAATTTGTTGAAAGGTGGTTTCTGAAGTAATTAGGCCTCCAAATCCCTTCCTTTATTCTTCACAGCTGGGTGATTCTCCTATGTACTTCCCTCTCACAAAACACTTGCGACTTATTCTCTGATAATTAAAATAGAAGGTGTTGGGGCAAGGTGTCTCAGATAGAACTGAGTGTGAGATTAGGTGAAAATATAGCTATATACTGTATGTTGAGATCACTAGAACTCTTTTCCTATTTGATTCCCAGAAACCTATAGCTGAGGCTTGCATCCCCCAGGTAAAATATTGGAAGATTATTTTCTGAGACAATCTGACCAGCCTTATAGAAAATTACCTAAAAATAATTAGGAGTTCACTCTTGGAAAGGATCCAGCCAAATCATCTGAAAGTAGGGCCTACCACGACAAAAACTTTTTTTTAAAGATTTTATTATTATATTTAGATAGAGGGGAAGGGAGGGGAAAAAAAGGAGAGAAACATCAATGTATGGTTGCCTTTCACCTGCCTCCAGCTATGGACCTGGCTGAAGACCTGACTGAAGACCTGGCTTGCAACCTGGTTATGTGCCCTGGCTGGGAATCGAACCAGCGACCCTTGGATTTGCAGGCTGGTGCTCAATCCACTGAGCCACACCAGCCAGGGCCCATGAAAAAAACTTTTAATCAGCATTTTTGTGTCCCATTCAAATATAAGCATAATGTTTTAAAATTTATGTTTTAAAAATTATATTTGAAAGGAAGAAATCAAAACAAATAAGAAAAAAACAACTTAGGGGAAATAAATTTCAGATAGATGAGAACTTTTAAAAATCTTTAAGATGATCAGAAATGAGAAAATACATTGTAGTTAAGAAATAAAATAGTATACTATAAAAAGTAAACATTAACTAAAAATTCACAGACACAGACAGCAGGGGAGGTAAAGGGAGTAAAAGGGAGAGATACAAATGGTGATGGAAGGAGACTTGACTTTAGGTGAACACACAAGAAAACATACAAATTATGTATACTTGAAACCTATATAATTTTATGAACCAATGCCACCTCAATATATTCAATAAAACTATTTTAAAATGTTGTGGTTATTTTAAATGATAACAGAAATAAAACTTCAGTAGAAGTAGTGGAAAATGATGTTGAGAAATTCTCATGAAACCTGGATCAAAGTAAGGAAGAGGTAGAAAATAAGGCAAAGAAATGATCAGGGCAATTCTGAATGTTCCTATTGTTCAACATATATTTTGTAGATATGGTTATATGAAAATTATTAATATGTTTTATATCCTATGAACATTATTCCATTTAATTATATTCAGTAAAATGGTCAGCTACATGAAAAAAAAAAGGCAAAGAAATTAGAAGATCAAGCCAGGAAGTCCAACATAAGACTGATACATTTTCCTGAAAGAGAACAGAGAAAATGAAAAAGGGGAAATTATTTTTTAAATATTTTAAGTAAAAGTCTCAGAACTAAAGAAGTAGTTTCTAGATTAAAATGGACAATTGGCTACTCAACAAGACCAATGAAAGTAGACACACACTAAGGCATGCCATATGGAAATGTAAGTACACTAAATGTACCTATCAGTGGATGAATGGATCAAAAAACGGTGGTACATCTACACAATGGAATACTATGTAGAGGAAAGAAAGAAGGAACTCCTACCTTTTGGGACAGCATGGATGAAACTGCAGAATATTATGTTTAGTGAAATAAGCCAGGCAGTGAAAGACAAATACCATATGATCTCACCTAATTCAGGAAACTAGTTAATAAAACAAAGAAATGAGCAAATAACTTGCATTGTCCTACAAAAAAAAAAAAAAAAAAAATGCCAGGCTGTAATGAATTCCCAAGAACATAAACTTAAATGGATAGTATTGGAGTCCCTTTCTTTATAGGTCATATGGAAGACCCTATTTGGAACAGTAGTTTTATTAGTCTGCTCAGGATGCCACAAAAATACCCAAGCATGGCTTTAAAAACAAATTTATTTTCTCACACTTCTGGAGGCTGTAAGCTCAAGATCAATATGCCAACATGGCAACATGGTTAATGCCTGGTGGAGCTCTCCCTGGCTTACGGTCATCTTCTTGCTGTGTCCTCAAGTGGGAGAGAGAGAGAGAGAGAGAGAGAGAGAGAGAGAGAGAGAGGCAGAGAGACAGAGAGAAACAGAGAGAGAGACAGAGAGAGATATTGACTGCTAGCTCTCTGGTTTTTCTTCATAAGGAGGGTATTAATGCCATCATGATCAAACCCCACCTTCATGACTTGATCTAAAACTAATTACCTCTCAAAAATTAAATCTCCAAATATCACCACATTGGGAATTAAGCTATAATATATGAATTTGTTGGTCCGGGCTGGTGGCACAGTGGATAAAACCCTGCAAACCCAAAGGTCTCTGGTTCAATTCCCAGCCAGGGCATATCAACAGGTTGCATGCCAAGTCTCCAGCCAGGTCCGTAGCTGGAGGCAGGTGAAAGGCAACCATACATTGATGCCTCTCTCCTTCTCTGCCTCTCTCCCTCCCCTTTCTCTGAAAATAAAAATAAAATCTTTAAAAATAATAATATATTAATTTGTTGGGGGTAAGAAGAAGACAATTCAGTCTAATGAAGTAATGAAACTGATAGAGAAAAGAAGCAAAATGTCAGACAGACCTGCTCTGGATGCTACAGTTGAATGAGTAGAATCTACAATCATATTCCCTTCTAAATTTACCTAAACTACAAAGATTACTGAAACACTCTTACATTTTCAATTATTCAATTTCCATCTTGCTACCTTTCCATACTACCACGTGGTAAATATAAAGATTGTTATACTCTAAAGTCATCCAACCCATCAATTATACAGCCAGGAAAGCAATTTCTTTGTGTTTAATAGATAATAAATCCAATATTCATATTAGGGTAATAATATGTTCAAAGTCACACTGAGAAGAATTCAAGCAAGATTTGAGATACAGAACTCTTGCTTCTCACCCCATCCTCCAGCAATAGGCTTTTTCCTCTGAGGACCTGGCTATTGTTCCAAAAGACCCATGTCTCAGGTTAGTTCTGAGAAAATTCAACCTAAGTTTAATGGCTGCTAAAATCCTGGGTCATTGTGACCCTTACTGTGTATTTAATTGTTCAGTTCTCTCTTTCTGGATACTCTTAAGTAACCAGAAATCAGGAAGATCCCCATTCTCCACCAACTTTGAGTCTCATTAGGGAAGAAGTACACTGTGTATTTGTTCCCTTGGCACTTCAGGTAGCAAATTTCATACTTGTCCAGGCCAATTAGAAGCTTGCAAGCACCTTGTTCTCTTGCCAGCTATCTTCAAGGACAATATGTTCCCTAAGACCTACATGATAATAAATATTACTGAACATCAACTAATAATTTCAACAGTTAAAAATATCAAGGTTACTACTGAAATTGAAACACCAACTAGAAAAAAAGTCTCAATGATCTCTTGATTATGAAGAAATTATGGGTGTGGAAACTGTCACTTTCCCAGAAATTATGTTCTACAGGAAATCCTTTATGATAAAATCCACATAACTCTGACTACTCAATTACTCCATGTTGCATTCTATAGGTTACTTTTGTTTAGTTGTTGCTTTGAAAACTCTACTTTGCCATTGTGCACACTTGCCATTGTGCACATGTGTGCCCTCCCTAACTTGTGTGTTTTGTATAGCTGCTTCTGAATATGGTTTGATTACCTGTGCTTTATGTAGTCTAAACTTTACTTTCCTGCATTTCTTATTACCAACGCAATAATTTAATGTAATGGAAAAGCATAAGAGCTAAGGGTTGGCAAAATATGCCTTATGCACCAAATATAGCCTGCTAAAGAGTAAAATATGACATCATCAGCTATGATTCTCTGCAACAATCAAAGGTACATGGTTTAATTTTGATGCCCAAATACCTCTCTCCTGGCCTCCCTTCAATAGACCCCTTATGTCCGAGTGTATCACTTATATAACTGCCAACAAAACCTTGATAAGGATGATAAATGGATGGAGCAGGGATACTAGTAATTAGCCCATACTCTTTCACTCCTTTTGGTGTTTCCTTTTTCACCCATTTTTAATTTTACTATTAAAGATATTTGCATGGGAGGAAAAGAAGAAGGTAAAAATGGGAGTCATTGGTCCTTGGACTCCATCTGCCAACTGGGTGAGAGTTAGAGAAGAGAGGAAACCTATGGGCTGCTTCTTTCACATTATTTCTTCTTCCTTATTCCTGAAGAACTTTAATACTATCTCCTTCTCCCATTAGTAAAATAATAAATGGAATAGTATGGTAGTCCACCTTGAAAAGGTTGGCAACAAGGGTATCAGTAGACCTTGTCTCTGATTAAGCTGGCGAGCTCATAATTGTTCCTAGTGTTTTCTAAAACTTTTATTAAACATATTGTTTAAAGTTATGCTTACATTTTTTCTCCTCCTTCTCATTTCCTAAACTTAAACAAGAACCTACCACTATTACCACCTCCAGACGATCTCTCTTAGCTAACACACTCTTCTGTAATAGGCCCCCTACTGACACACAATACAGACAAACCATTTAGGCAGAAGGTAATTTTATTGTCACAAACTCTCTCTAAGATAGAAATTGAGAAACCATGAATTATACATTAAAACACATACAAAAACCCACTGTGCTAGTTGAAAAGAAATTGTACTATTTGTAGTACCCATCTTCTAGTCATATACAGCCACTTTTCCACCACGACATGCATAAAAATACCCCATTAAAAAGAATAAAATTGTCAAATGCCAGAGTTGGAAGGGATTAGGGAGTATAGAGATAGTGTAGTTTAATCCTCTCATTTAACTTTCTGAAGGCCACTCAGGTAGTTGAGAATAGGAGTGAGACTAAGACCATGGCCATGTTTATGACCCTCTGTGTCAAAACAAACCAACAAACAAATATTCAACCAAGAATTTAAGAGTAAATGGATTCATCCTTCAAATTAAGAAGCGTCAATCTTTTTAAATGTGTCCATCCCTCTTACTTCCTGTAAACTAGCAGTCTTTTCAAAGCAAAAATGACCCCATTCATCATGTCTGAATGCCCCTGCTCTTTCTTGTGCTGCTTTGCTGCTATGTCAATTCCCAAGACACTTCCCTTCCCCTGCCTCCAAACAGCCTCCATAAGTGAACAATTCCTAAATGCATTTGCTACAATGTTTGCAAAGACAACCACTTAAAGGAAAGATCACTGTTAATGTACTCTGTTTCCAAATATGCCCCTTAAAAAATCACACATTACAACACTGAATATTAATTGCCTGAGTACTTCCAGATCTCTTCTAGGAAAGTCCAAGATTCCTTTAAAAATGGAAAATGCGATGGGGGTTGTGATGCATTTACCAAACTGAAAAAGCAATACAAAAATGGTATGAAGAGGCATCACTTTTCTACTGACCTGGGGAATTGTGTTGAAGGGTCTGCAAGAGGGTAACCACACACCTCCTCATTCCTCTCTTTATACTCATCCATTTAACTCAGGAAGACTCCATACATGTTTCCTAATAACTAAAAATAAAAATAAAACAGAAAAATGGAATCATAAGGAAAGGAGTAGTTATATAAGGGGTAACCCGCCTCCAGAAAAGAAACAGAATTTATTTTTTAAATTGTGCATTTATTCTTCCATGTTTAAACTTTAGTCACCATCAAAATACTCTCCATTTGATGCAATACACCTAGCAAGACATTTTATTCCACTGCTCAAAACAATTTTTGAACTCACCAATTTTAATCCCTTTTAGTGCTTCTGCCATTTTTGTTTTGCTTCTTCCAAGTTGGCAAAATGTTTTCCTTTGAGAATTTTTTTCATCTGTTAATAAAAAAATAAGTTGTTTGGGGTGAGATTGGATAATTAAGGAGGGTGGGGCATGGTCATGCTGGTTTTAGCCCAAAACTGCTGAACACTTAGCACAGTATGGGCAAGTGTGCTCGTAAATCACCCATCATAAAATGGGCAAATGTGTTGAAAGAACTTTTAAAAAGAATTCACTGAAGCCAAACACAGCCTCTCACAACAACCCAAGCTGGCACAATTATACAGATGGTTCCTAGAACACACACCTAGCAGGGGAAGCTTGTATTACAAGAGGCCAGCTCTCCAGAAGAGAATTTTGTCTTTTTTTTTTAATGTCCCCCTTCGTACATAACCATTTTGCTTTGTATTTCTGATGTTAGTTCTTCACTGATATATGTTAGTCTGCTCTGAACTCTGAACTTTCTACAAAACAAAAATTACACTTCCTGCTTCTCTTATATGCTGCCAAATATCATTAATCAGACAGTATACACAAAGACATTCACAATTATATCCAAACTACTACCTCTTGTCTCACTTCCTACCAATCTCTCCAGTGCTATAGCCACAATGAAATACTTGAAGTTACTTCACACACCTTGTACTTCAAGGGCTCACACTGTTCCCTCTATATCTTTACAAATAATGTCAAATTGCTAGAGCACCTGCACCCTTCCTTTCATTCTTCAAGACTCATTTTAAAAAATCATTTTCTCTTTAAAGTCTTCCATGATCCCTATTGCTACCCAACATTAATTACTCTCTATATAGTTTTTATTATTTTATAAATTCAATTATTCACAAATTATTAAGTACCAACTATTTGTCAGTCACTTTGCTTAAGCACTGGAAATACAGCAGAAGATAGACATAGTTGCTGACAAAGAATTTATAAGATAACAAGAAAGATAAGAAGTTGCAATAAATACTTACCATAAGAGAAATACAGCTGACTACAAGATGTCAGTGCAAGAATATGACCTAGGCTAGAGAGGTGAGGGAAGATTTGCCTTAAAAAGAGCATTAAAATTGAGATGAGGTAAGGATATCAGTTAGCCCAATATAGAAGATATTACCTACCAAATAAAGAATATAACCATATAAAAACAATAGGGCAGGAAGAAACTTGGGGCTCACAAGATATTGAAAGAAGGAAAGAGTAGCATAACCAAGGATTCAGAAAATCGAGCACTGCAGACAGCATTAATAAATCCAAAATTTAAAGTAAGAGAATAGGAAGTCACTGAGAAGTATTAGTCAGGGGACTGCTTGTACAGAACAAAAGTAGATGCAGAGACTTGATGGCAGCTTAGAATATAGTAATGGAGAACAGTGAATATATCAGAGAGATAATTGAGATGGGGAACCTACAGGACTTTAATAATGAGATATAAGAAAAAAAGATGGAAGATGTAAAAAATGACAAAAAATATAATGTAGTATTTGCTCAAGATAAAGAATAATAGAGAAGGGCCAAGATTGGTTTCAGGCATTGGGGTGGGTAAATAATGAGTTTGGTTTTGGAAATATTGAACCTGAGGTGTTTGTAAGAGACACACATGGATATAACAAATAGGTGTGTGGCTCTGGAGCTCAGAAGAGACAGCTAAATTAAAGACAAGAAACAGAATTATCATCTTAGAGTTGGTAATTGAAGTCATGGAAGTGGATAATTTTACTCAAGTAAAAGAGTAGATTGGGCAAAAATATCCCTGTGATATCACAACAAACATTTCAATGTTATATGTAGGAGCTACAAAAGGAGCTGAAGAAATGGTCAGAAAGATAGAAGGAAAATCAGGGGAGTGAGGATTCTCAAAACAAAGAGAGTATATCAAGAAAAAGGATGATCATCTGAAATGAATATTGTTGAATTTCCAAAAATGGTGGATTTAGCAACATGGGTGTCATTGTGACCTTATCAAGAGCTGTTTCTGTGGAGTTTTGTGGGGCAGAAGACAGATTGGAGTGGGTTGAGGTGAAGAAACGGAGCCATAAATGTATACAATTCAAGAAATTTGTGATTAATGGTATGAGTGAGATTGTTCAGTAGCTTAGGGGGCTAAAGAATCCAGAGGGTTTTCCTTGTCTGTTTGTTTGAACACAGGAAAGACCATACCATGTTTAAAAATCAAGAGAGTCCAGTGGAGAAGGATTAATGTGAAGATACAGGAAAGAAATTAACTGATAGCATAAGTCTCCTGGGAAGGCAGAAAGTGAAAGGATCCAGAATATAAGTGAAGGAATTGGCCTTTAATTTTTTTTTTTAAAAAAAGGCATTTCTCCACAGCAACGTTAAGAAAGAAGATGGTAGTCAAAACTTTCATAGTCTCTAGGTTTTGGAGATAGAGTTGAGTAGGTGGTTAAAACCTTTGCTAGAATTGTTGGGAAGAGAAAATGATGGGAGAGAAGTTTGAGAAGGTGATTCTTAATCAAGTTCACAGAATGCCTTTTTCATTCTGGAGCTCCCTCATGGTTATTAAAGGGTGGTATAATGTAGTGGTTAAGACAATGGGCTCAAGATCAAGAATTTCTGATAAGAAACTTCATTCTAACTCCAACTAGTTGTATTATCTTGGAGAAATCACTGAACTTTTTTCATTTTCAGTTTCCTCATCTGTGAAAAGGAGATCATATTTTACTTAACTCATAATTGTATTATGAAATTTAATTAACTGCTCTAATGTGTATTAGAAGCTTAGAACAGTGCCTGGTAAATAATAAAATTCTGTAGTGTTGCTTTGATTATTAATACTCTTCAAATATTGCCTCTGTTAGTTTGTTATTGGATTACATGGAGATGGAAAAAGCAACTATTGGGAATGAAGTTTTTCTCTGAAAGTTGATTTTTTTAAAGATTTTATTTCATTATTTTTTAGAAAGAGGGGAAGGGAGAGAGGCAGAGAGGGAGAGAGACATCCATGTATGGTTGCGTTTCACCTGCCTCCATCCACAGACCTGACTGGAGACCTGGTTTGCAACCTGGTTATGTGCCCTGGTTGGGGAATCGAACCTGTGACCTTTGGGTTTGCAGGCCAGCACCTTATCCACTGTGCTACCAGCCAGGGCTGTGAAAGATGACTTTTAACTTTAGTTTTCTACCTGGAGTGAAAATACAACAGGTATATAGGTTTGTACACATACACACTTTATTCCAAGAAATCAATGAAGAGCAATATATCCCAGTGGGGAAAACTCGGTCCATAGAGAATGGAAGTGAGAGTGGTTTCTAATAAGGAGCCCTAGCATGATCCTTTTCTAAACCCAGAAACAGAGAAACCACCACTAGTTGAGGCTTGCAGTTCTATTTCAGCCCTCTCCTCTGTCTTTTTATAATTTAGGAGGTGAAAAGGCTCACATCTGTGGCTGTGGCTGGAAAAAATCATTAATTATTTAAAGTGGAAGCAGTGGAACTGTTTCTTTCTGATATAGTTTTGGAAATAGCCACAAAATATCTAAGTTCCATAAGAGGGGGACCTCAACTTAAATACACAAATGTTTGTGCCACATGTTCACACCAAGATTATTGTATCAAGCCCTGACTAGTGTGGCTCAGTGAGTTGGGCATTGTCCCTCAGATGGAAAGATCACTGGTTTGATTCCTAGTCAGGGCACATACCTGGGTTGTAGGCCAGGTCCCTGTTGGGGGCATGTGAGAGGGAACTGATTGATGTTTCTCACAGAGAAAATGTTCTCTCTTTCTTTATCCCTCATTCCCTTCTGTCTAAAAATAAATAAATAAAATATTTTTAAAAGAGTATTATGCTTAGTGAAATAAGCCAGGCAGTGAAAGACAAATACCATCTGATCTCACCTAAAACAGAACACTAATGAACAAAACAAACAAGCAAAACAGAACCAGAGACATGGAAACAAGGAATGGATTGACAGTGACTAGAGGGGAAGAGGGAGGGGGAGAAAGAGCCAAATAAGGGAAAGAGTTTAGTCAAAGAACTAGGATAAATGACCTATAAATGTGGACAACAGGGTGGGGATTGACCGTGGGAGAGGGGATGGTGTTGGCAGGGCAGAGGAGAGCAACAGGGAAAAATGAGACAACTTCAATAGAGCAACAATAAATGGATTTAAAAATGATCAAAAAAAGTATTATGCCAAATTAATAACTTAAATATAAAGGGTGAAAGACTAAGATACTTTTCTTAATTGTAAAAGAAAGTAGCAGCTTAGGGAGAGTATATGAGAACAAGCAGTTAAGTGGAATTTGCTGATTTGGTGCTTAAATGGTCAAATCAGAAAACTGGAATGTCAAACTTTGCTAATACATTCTACATTAGTAAAAAGTTATAGATTATATATATATAATAATATGTCAGTTTATTATTTTCAGTATATTCTGTACATACGAAATGGCTAAATGTGTAGCAGAGTTCCTGCCAGACCTGATCCTGCCCGACTTATAATTAGCATATTTATTTGTTAGCATGCAAATGAATACTGCTCTAGTGCTTGGAAACAAATGTGTTGTTAAGGAACTGCAACATTTCTCCTAAAATTTTGGTGCAACTATTCATTGGTGCTGCCAACCTCTTTTTTTCAGAGTACAAAGTTAAACAGCAAACAAGCAGAAGTACATTAATTTATACAATGGTAGGCCAGGTGTGTTAGACCTGGAAGATGGTGTGAAGATATGGCAGATCTTTGAGTAAGTAGCAAGTGTGCAAACTGTATCCCTCAGCAACATAGATAAGGCACAACTTGGAATATGCAAAGATAAAACTTCCCATTTATAAGCTTATTTGCTCTCATTTGGACTTAAACAGATATGGAAAAACCACTTGAACATAAAGATTCAAAATCCAGCCCTACCACCTACTAGCTTTGTGACTTTGTCTGAACAAGCTTTTATGTGCCTAGCACATAGATGGTGCTCTTTATAAACATGAACATAAGCAGTATAGTGACAATGTAACTTAACAATTAAACAAGAGGGCTATGAAGTCAGACTGGTTTCAGAATTTTGACCCTACTACACTAAGTAGGTACCATTTTTATCAAGTTACTTAACCTTTTTAATCTTTGGTTTATTCACCTGTAACTGAAACATCTTATTAGTAGTCCTAATTAACCCAAAAGTTTGCAGTGACTACTTAATAAAATTATCCATGCAAAGTATTTAGCAGAGAGTCTGCAACATAGTAAGCCTCAATAAATTCTAGCTTTTTTTGTGTGTGTTATTTTGTTTTGATTTGGATTCAGAATAACATTTTATTTCAGTAAGGTTTTCCTCCTGGCAGTTTCACCTGACATAACTGTAAGACCTTCAAATTTCAAATAATAAACACTAGTTCTTAAAGTGTTAACCCTAAGCTTTCTTCATTTTGGCTTATGCCCAAGCAACTCCACTATATAAATGACCTTGTTAAGGACACTGAACTTTACCTCTGTATTGCTAATTCACTGAACATTCCTATATGACTTTTCAGTAGCATTTAATGCATATAACTAATTTGTCCATATGAAGATGTGAAAGCTGAGTTTTTAGAAAGTTGTGAAGAAGAGTTATTACTTAAAAATAAAAATTTGAATCAGGTATTGCAAGGAGACTGAAACACCTGTCTCTGGAACACCAAAATATGATTAGCTAAACTGTCACATGCATACTGAATGCTCAACTGCCCAAAGACAAGGCTGGGTTATATGTTCTTTGAATGTTTCTTTTTGCTATTAGAGTCTGTGATTTTTCTAAATTAGCAAATGATAGCAGCTACTATTTGTCCATCAATAGCTAAAATACAGACATGGGCATATTACATGTGTTCCTGCAACCCTCACAAAAAAATAAAAATAAAAAGTGTGCATCCTCCACATTTTCTAATTGATGAAATAGACTTAGAAAAGCACAAATAAGAAGTTCCTGAAGATAGTGAATGGTGAATTCAGAACACTCATTTGTTCATTTATTTACTCATTCTTATAAATCTAACCAATGTTTATTGAGCACCTATTATGTGCTGGGCACTATCTTTACAATAGTGTACAGTATTGAACATAAAAGGTAAAATTATACATTATGGAGCTTGTATTTTAGTAGGTAGAAAATATGACCCAGGACTATGTGGTTCTAAGGTCTGAGTTAATTTAATAATCTAGTACAACATCCTCTAGCTGGCTTTTGTGTCATGTTACCATTTTATAGTGAAGTTAAATTTTTCCATTTTTAGATACAGTAGAACCATGCACTAAGGAAACTGAACTATCTGTGAATTCTTCTTTCTGGGACTCAGTGGAGTCTAAAGAGCAGCAGCTCATCTTTATGCTGTTTTTGTGCTTGTATCTGGTCACTATGATAGAAAATTTACTTATCCTGGCTGTTATCAATGACACTTACCTCCATAGACTCATGTACTTATTCCTTGCCAATCTAACCTTCATTGATATTTGTTTCACAAACTCCACAATCCCCAAAATGTTGGTAGACATCCAAAGCCAAAGTTCAACCATTTCCTTTGAAGGATGCCTTTCATAAATGCACTTACTTATGTTGCTGGTGGACCCAAACAATGTCATCTTGGCAGCCATGGCATGTGACTGGTACATTGCCATCTGTCACCCATTACACCATGCCACATTATTGAGTACCAGGCATTATAACCTGTTCATAGTGATTCCATGGGTCATCTCCAATATTGCATCTTAGTCTGCTGAACCTCTTGATGTTCTGTGATCAGAGAGGAAACCTGTACTTCTTCTGTGACCTGAAACCCATTTTAATTTTTTTAATTTTTTAAATTTTATTGTTGTTGTATTACATCCATCCCCTTTTTGCTCCCCTCTGTCCCCACCCC
>PVIW01013125.1:0-15455 GCA_004026585.1 Noctilio leporinus | reverse complement strand
TTCTTCTTTCTTTCTGCTATATAGAATTCCATTGTGTAAATGTACCAAAGTTTTTTGATCCAATCATCCACTGATGGGCACTTAGGCTGTTTCCAGCACTTGGCTATTGTAAATAGTGCTGCTATGAACATAGGTGTGCATAGGTTCTTATGAATTGGTGTGAAACCCATTTTAAAAGTTGCTTGCTCAGACACCAAAATCAACAACTTGATAATCATAATCATTGGGGGAGCAACCCCTTCACCTTTATTCTTGTCTCCTGTGCCCTTATTGGTTGCACAGTACTTGGGTTCCTTTAGCTAAAAGGAAGGGGAAACATTCTTCACTTGTGGCTCCCATCTCTCAGTTGAGTCCTTCTTCTATAGAACCATTGTTGTGGTCTACTTTCTCCCCTCTTCTGCCTCAACAGAAAAGAATAAAGTAGCAACCACCATGTATACAATTATAACTGCCATGGTGAACCCCTTCACCTATGGTCTAAAAAATAAAGACATAAAAGGAGCACTGAAGATACTATTCAGCAGGAAAACATATTTTTGGAGATGGTGAGCTCTACCATAAAAGGCACCTGTTTCAATTTCTTAGGCTTCAGTGAGCACATAGAAGGTTCAAAGCCTTAGGTTACTGTGCAACCTTGGCAGTTTTTACCCATCTATTTTTTTTGCCCCCAATCCAGGTCCAAGACTGTAGATCATACTCATCTCTCCATAAAAACATAAAAATAGCCCAAAATATTCCTGTATTCAATGTTCTCGACCACTTACATGCAAAGTTTTCTCTGAATAAATTAACAGTTGGATAGTCAGGACTTAGTAATTGTTCTTTAATTTTGGAGTTGTGCTTCCTTTTCCCCTATGCTAAACTTACATGCTAGATCATTGATGGAAGGAAGGAAGGACCCAAGAGGCAACAGATGAATGTTTCTTCTCACACTGATATTTTTCTCCCTCTCTCCCTCCCTTCCTACTTACCTAAAATCAATAAGCATGTACTCTAGTGAGGATTTAAAAAAAAAAACATTCTGAGACAGAAGGCTGTGAAAGTGCCACACTGGGTAGGTGCTCCCAGTAGTCCAAAATAATTCAAAAGAAACATAAAGAATATCAGGTATTAAACATGCACAAGGATCTGAGAGCTTGAGACATATGAGGATTTTTGTGTGGGTATGGAAGCAAGATATATCTGGTCCTTTTATGCTGTATCTGTGTAAAATCCTAATGTTTGATCATGGAGGCAACTTCAGACTTTTCATGCACCCAGTACTGCTAAAAAGTATCCCATTGAGTTACACTGTCTGGGTTGAATGAACTTAGCTCTTTGTTTTATGACACCTTCAGGTCTGAGTATATGACTTTGTGGTTACACAGGTACCACAATAGTCTAGTCAGTGCTACTCAAAGTGTAGTTTGCAGACCTATGCTAACCACAAAACCATTTGGTACTAATAGAAAGATTGAGGTGAGATAAGTTTAGAAATTGAGATGAAATCCTTGCCATTTGCCATAGCATAAATGGATATTAAGGGTATTATACTAAGTGAAATTAGTCAGACAAAGGAAGTCAAATACCATATGAATTTCATTCATATGTGGAATCTAAAGAACAAAACAAACAAAAAAGAAACAAACTTATAGATACAGAGAACAGATTGATAGTTACCAGAGAGGAGGGAAGTTGGAGGACTAGGGTGAAAAAGATGAAGGGATCAAAAAGTACAGATTGGCAGTTACAAAATAGTCACAGATTTGTAAAGTATAACATAAGAAATATAGCCAAGTCATATAATAATTATGTATGGTGCCAGGAAAGCACTTGAAATATGGTTGATCATTTTGTAAAGTATATGTGATTGTCTGTCCATTATGCTATACACCTGAAACTAACACAAAATAATATTTAATGTACATTCAAATAGAAAAATACTTTAAAAACCTAACATGAACAATTAGAAATATAGAACAATTTCACATTGCCATAAAATTGTATTTTATTTTATAAAAGTATCCATGTACAAAAATTTGAAAATGAAAATAAAAAAACTGGAAGCACTAGATTCTTCTCCTTTTTCTCCTTATTCTGCTCCTTCTCTGTCTTCTTTTTTAATATAAAATCTAAAGCAGAATTCTGTATGATGAATAACTTTTGGCCAATGCAATCAGGATCTGGTATTGGTTAATTAAGATTTAAAGTCAATTACAACTAAGAGTCAATAAGCAAATGAACACATATACCTTACCACTTTATTTTTCAGAATACTCTATTTTGATGTATTCTATGTAAATATGTATTTCTTAGCTAATTTGTTGATGTAGAGCCAAGACCCTTTCTTCAACTATGGATTGATCAAGTTCTTTGTATCATTTGCATAAACCTCTTCTTTAATGAATAATCTGACTTCCAGTTTCAGTTTCTTTAAGGTGAAGCAAGAACTTAAATACCCTTTCAAAGCAAGTTAAATGCATATACTTCCTTGGAATATATAGATATAGATATAGATATAGATATAGATACTCTCCTCACTCCATAAACAGACTTACCAAGCAAAAAACAGGAGTATACAGGAAAAGAAGTAATGAATAGGACTATTCATAGAGTAACAGCATTATATTTCAGTTCTCTAGTCATATCTTAAGGCCAGAAGCAAATGGTGTTTAGCCTAAGAGGTAGGTGAGATGACAAGAAATATTCTGTATTATTTGAATTGCAAGTGGCATACCAAAGACAAGATGCTGTCTCTATGTTGCTAATTTTTTTCACTTTAGAGAAAAGGGAGCTCTTTGAAACATGTGACTTCTAAAAGGCAGAACTATGTCTTATGTCACCTCTGAGGCCCAACTTTCCAACCTAGTGTCTTTCACAAAGTAGAAGCTAAAATTGTTTGGGAAATGAATAAATAAAAGTTTGCCTATAGGCCCAAGATTTGGGGCAGAATTGTGACTGAGACTGCAGTTTCAGCTAAATCAATTATCTGATCCTAACACATCTGGAGATTCAGCAAATCTCATTGGATATTCCACAGCCAGAACAAATTCATCTGTAGATAAAGTCTATAGTAGTTTTTAGGGTATGATTTGAGATTTCTTGAAAATCCCCCAAAGGTATGTGACATTCTTGTGAGATTGTATGTATATAAAGAAATGAGGGAACCAATGCCTTTATTACATATACATTTGCTTATTATGCCCTCAATGCCAGATAGAAAAAAATGTTCTTATCATTGGAAGCTTATAGCAGTCTAGGACAAAATATCTTGATGCAGACTACTCAACAACAAAAGGAATAAAACACATTAATTAAATATCCTGGGAAATGAATGATGTTTTTACACTCAGCAAAGAAAAGAATCAGCAAAAGATTCAGCAAAGAAAAGAATGCATACTGGAAACTATGGTGAAGGAGATATTTTTTTAGAGTAAATCAATAGAAACAGTATCAAATGGACTTGGTTTTGAGTCTCATCTCTAATTCTTAGCTGTATTATCTTGGGTAGGTCACTTTGTTTATTTAGTTTTTAAATTTGTATTTGTGACAAATGAAGTGAATAATACTTCAGTTATTTCTTTCAAAGATTTAATTAAAATGTTCAATATAAAATGTCTGGCACATGATACATGCTTAGTAAATGTGAGAATCCTGTCTTCATTCCTTCTTATATGTTTAGACCCTGTGTGTGCAAAAGAAAATTAAGTCTGTTCTGGGCCATCTGGAAGTTTACTTCAAAGATGAGATGTATTTTTGGTGTAGTCAAGGAACATCTATAAATGACCTATGGACATGAACAACAGGGTGGAGATTGAGTCTGGGTGTAAGAGGTAGGTGGTGTAAGGGAGAGCAATGAAGGAAAAATTGGGACAGCTGTAAAAGAACAACAATAAAAAGGCAAAAAAATGATTAAAATTTTTCCAAAAAAAGGAAAGATGATAACTTGAAAATAAATGTAAATGTTGACGACGGCAAGATTGGGATGGAGAATCAGAGGAAAGATTTAATCTAAAGTAACGTAATTATGTATCAAACATTAAGAAAAATAAGAACTTTCTTAAGCATCTTCTTGGGAAGTTTGTGCCAAGATTGGCCTTTTCAAGAAATTCATCAGTTTAATTATTCATAAGCAATAAAAAGTAGAGTCTAACAAAGTTATCACTATGTAGAAAATGGATGTGGTCCTATCATGGAAGAATGTTGCATATGTATATGGCAGCAGCCAAGTATGAAGAAAAAGTGGAAAAGGATTTGGATTTGACTGCAGCTGAGATGATCCTCAGGAAGGTGGCAACAACGAACATGTAGGAGGAGACAAGGATCACCTGAATGAAGCCCTTTATGAAAATGAACAAGTAATTCACTATGTGGGTATCTGAGCAAGAGAGTACCAAGAATGGGGAAATGTCACAAAAGAAGCTGCTAATAATTTAGACACATAAAAGTCAAATATAAAAGTTGAACTTTCTGAAAAAACACAGTATTGATAATTCTACCAAGGTAGGTAGCATGTAGCCACTATTTGGATGTAATAAACTTGAGGCATGGTGACAGGATAGAGCAGGAGATAATCTGATTGTGGTGTAAAGTTCCTAGGCTAAGAAGAGTAGAAAATGGCATTTAGCACTCACAAAGAGCAAAATATTAACATTTAGCTCACATGGCAAAAAAAAAAAAAAAATTCTGCCAAAAATTTTATCAGCAATTTAGAGATTGTAGGAGAGGGGAGAAAATTTTGAAAGATAAGCCTCAGAAAGATAACTATATGGGAATTTGAGATGGGTCCTTAAATGTGAACACCTAGAATTCCAATCATAGGTAATTCTAGATGAAATAAATTATGTCACCAAATTTTGTCAACAATGTATCATTCTTGTGTGCATCCATGGTCACAGCTGATGCTCAACAAAATATTTTATTGGCAAAAATATCAATAGGTAGAATTTCTGGAGACATGTAAAATATAGCCTGCTGCTCAATACAGATTGCCTTACTCAGTTTGGGCATATATAACAAAGCACCATACTGGGTGGCTGAAACATTTATTTCTCACAGTTCTGTAGACTGGAAAGTTTCTGATCAAGATTATGGCAGATTCAGTGTCTGGCGAGAACTCCCTTTCTGGTTTGCAGCAGATAGCTGCCTTCCTTTGTATCCTTGCATGGGATAAGGGAAGAGGGAGAGAGGGAGAGGAGAGGGAGAATGATGGAGAATGAGAGAGAGAGGGAGAGGGAGAGTAGGGAAGAGGTGGGTAATAAATCAAGTCTATTCCTTTTTATAAGGACATTAATCCCATCATGAAGGCCTCACTCTCATGACCTAATAAAACCTTAATTGCCTCCTGAAGATTCCATCTTTAAATGCAATTAGTCTGGGAATCAGGGTTTCAACATATGAATGGGGGGTGGGGGGTGGGCATGAATATTTGGTCCATAGCACAGGTTTTTATTTCTGAGACCCTGAAGCAAATACCTCCCTTTATTTATTATTTTTAAATATTTTATTTATTATTTTTAGAGAGGGGAAAGGAGAGAGGCAAAGAGGGAGAGAGACATCAATGTATGGTTGCCTTTCACCTGCCTCCAGCTATGGACTTGGCTGGAGACCTGGCTTGCAACCTGGTTATGTGCCCTGGCTGGGAATCAAACCAGCGACCTTTGGGTTTGCAGGACGGTGCCTTATCCACTGTGTCACCAGCCAGCCAGGGTGCAAAGACCTCTCTTTAAATCTCACCTGGAAGAGTATTAACTGGGTATGTGATGTCAACCAAATCAATCTATTGTCCCAATTTATTAGCTTCATTGCCTCTCCCAATTAATTAGCTTCATTGCCTCTCACATCTCCTACACAGACCATAGTCTGATACCTTGTATGTAACATATGCTTCAGAAATTTTCAAGCTCTTTGTATGTGCAGTTCAACTTTTGCGAAAGTAATCCAAAGTAATCCAGAAGATGGCAGCATAGGTAAACATGGCTTGCCTCCTTACATAACCACATCAAAATTATAACTCCATCACTCAGAACCATCAGTAATCGAGTTGAACAGAAGTCTGACAACTACAGAATTAAAGAAACCACATCCATTCAGACTGGGAGGAGGGATGGAGATGTGGAACAGTTTGGTCCCACATCCATGAGTGGTGGATAAAAAGTTCAGGAGGGATATCTCAGGAGTAAGGGAGGAATCCAGCTGCATACCAGGCCCCACCCCATAGCCCAGGGTTTCAGTGACAGAAAGATAAGTCCACATAACTTCTGGCTGCAAAGACCAACAGGAATTCAGTTGGTAGAAAAAATTTCTGCAGTTCCAAGCAGTTCCTCTTAAAGAACCTACACACAAACTTATTCAGACTCACTCCTGAGCTCCAGCACTCTGGTAGCAGCTTGAAAGGCATCAGTGGCATACAGGGTGGAACTGAAGTGTCTGGAGTCAAGACAAGAGCCGAAGGAGAGCTTTATCCTGGAGAGAAATGTGAGCAGAGCCAGAGAACCAAGTGAGTGCCTTTCAGAGACTACACCAACATGGTTAACACTGTTTGCCCCATCCTAAAGATCCTCTGAGGCTCCATTTCACCCAACTTACAACTGTTAACAGTAGCTTTTCCATATGAATGATTGGTGTTGGTTCATGCTTCATAACTTCCTAAATACATTCAAACAAGCAACAACTGTCTCCAATGAGCCCCCCAAGTGGTACCTCTTGCTAAGTGGCCCAAAGCACAGCACTAGCAGCAGCCAGAATAGAGTCACAGCTGCTTGACTTCACCTGGGACTCTTTGAGCCCAGCACAAGTAGCAGCCATCTCAGATTGCTCTATAGCTCTGGGAAGGTGGCCCTGGGCAAAACACAGGTAGGGGCTGACCATGGCATGCACTACTTGAGAAGCCCCAGGGCCTGCACACTCAGCAGACAGTTGTAGACCCTATCAGAGCACCACCACCCTGCTCTTGCATAGCTCATCCTCCGTGGAGGGCAGAAGATGGTAATCAGTGGTCACAGCCAGTCCTTGCGGCTGACTGGCCTGGTTAAATCCCATTGACCTGACAACAGCAATCAAGGCTCAACTACAAGAGGAGGATGTACTCAGCCAACATAAAGGGTGCGCCTCAAGTACCCAGCTTAGGTGATAGGGGAGGCTGGGCCACTGGACCTTACAGGACACCTACTATATTAGGCCACACTACCAAGACACAGAGTCAAAGCAGCTCTACCTAATACATAGAAATAAACACATGGAGGCTGACAAAATAAAGAAACAAAGAAACATGGCCCAAAATAAAGAACAGATAAAAATTCCAGAAAAAAGAGCTAAATGAAATGGAGATAAGGAATCTATCAGATACAGAGTTGAAAGCACTGATTAGAAGAATACTCAAGGAACTTAGTGAGGACCTCAGCAGCAAGAGTAGATCAAGTCAGAAATGAAGGATACACTAATGAAAATAAAGAACAATTTACAGGGAAACAACAATAGAATGGATGAAGCTGAGATTCAGATTAATGATATGGAACATATGGAAGCACAAAACAACCAACAATCAAACCAACAACAAGAAAAAGAACCCCCCAAAATAAGGATAGTATAAACAACCTCTGGGACAACTTCAAGACATCAAACAGTTGCATCGTAGGAGTGCCAGAAGGAGAAGAGAAAGAGCAAGAAATTAGAAATCTGTTCAAAAAAAAATGAAAGAAAATCCCCTAATTTGGTGAAGGAAATAAACATATAAGTCCAGGAAGCACAGAGTCCCAAACAAGATGGATGCAAAGAGGCTCACTCAAAGACACATCATAATTAAAATGCTGAAGGTTAAAGATAAAGAATCTTAAAAACAGCAAAAGGAAAGAAGTTAGTTACCTACAGGGGAATTACCCTAAGACTGTCAGTTGATTTCTCAAAAGAGAATTTTCAGGCTAGAAAGGATTAGCAAGAAATATTCAAAGTCATGGAAGCAGGGACCTACAGCTAAGATTGCTCTACCCAGCAAAGATATCATTAAGAATTGAAAAGCACAGCCAGGGCACCTAACCAGGTTTCAAGCCAGGTCTCCAGCCAGGTTCATAGCTAGAGGCAGGTGAAAGGCAACCATACATTGATGTTTCTCTCTCCCTCTCTGCCTCTCTCCCTTCCCCTCTATCTCAAAAAAATAAATTAAATATTTAAAAACAAGAATTAAAGAGCAGATAAAAAGCTTCCCAGACAAGAAAAACTAAAGGAGTTCATCATCACTAAACCATTATTATATGAAATATTATAGGGACTTATTTAAGAAAAAATAAAAACTATGAACAATAAATACATATCTATCAATAATTGACTATAAAAAGCAAACTAAGCAAACAAGAAAAACAGAGACAGAATCGTGGACACAGAGAGCATTTTGATGTTTGCCAGATGGGAGGAGGGTGTGAGGGAATGGGTAAAGAGGTGAGTATATTAAGAAGTACAAATAAATAGTTACAGAATAGTCATGGGGATGGGATGTAAACTACAGAATAGGAAGTGGATTTGCCAAAGAACTTACATGCATAACCCATGGACATGAAAAATGGTGTGGGGATTGCCTGAAGGAGTGGGGGTTCTGGGTGGAGGGGGGCATTAAAGGGAAAAATTGGGACAATTATAATAGCACAATCAATACTGTATAATTTTTATTTATTTTTATTTTTTTTAAGATTTTATTTCATTATTTTTAGAAAGAAGGGAAGGGAGAGAGGCAGAGAGGGAAAGAGACATCAATGTATGGTTGCTTTTCACCTGCCTCCAGCCACAGATCTGACTGGAGACTTGGCTTGCAACCTGGTTATGTGCCCTGGCTGGGGAATCGAACCTGCAACCTTTGGGTTCACAGGCCGGCACCTTACCCACTGTGCTACCAGCCAGGACCACTGTATAATTTTTAAAGGGGGTATCACTAACCCTGATCTCATAAATGAGATTGCTTATCTTAAACTTTATATAAATGGAATCATATAGCAAATAAAAAAGTAATTCAAAAGAGGAAAATAATATTTAGTACAAAATCATCAACTCTGAAGCTTATTGTATTTTCTAACTCACTTGTGTTTCAATTTACAAGTGCTTGGATTCTAAAGTTCATTAACTCATTCCATGTACATTTATGGAGTATCTTGCCTTGTCCGCACAGTGTTTTACATTCTGGTAGCACATATCTGAAATGTACAAATTCTGCCCTGAAGGAGTTTATAGGATAGATGTGGAGATAGTCACAATACAGATAATAATGACTTATAGGGGACTGTATGAGCATTGAGTCCAGATATGTAGTGACTACATCTACTGTCCCTGTATGGGAATTTGGAGCACAATGCCTTGAGACTTCTCAAGAATTCAAATTGAGATTCACATTGCTTTGGAATGATACCCTTCTGAGGTGAGTAATCTACTAATTTAACATAACCATAAACTGAAATTCTCTATGTCTTCTAAGACTTTGTTACACAGTGCTTTCATACACAGTACCCTCCTTACTTCTACGAAATTTTGTACTTTCTAACAGTACATTTGCTTAAAATTATGCAGTTCTCACACATCCAAAGAAAGAACCTCTCAAACACTCAGCATTCACTTGAACCCATTTTTATTACAGAAACAGTGTATAAATCGAGCATTGGAGATAAACCAGTAATCCAGGAATGGAAAATAACCTACATCCTTGAGAATGGATGAAGCAAAAAGCCAAGAGGAAAAAAATGTTTGTTTGTTTGTTTGTCTTTCATGGAAGTCAGATAATCTTTGCTAACACTATCACTGTCAATTAATTTAAACATGCCTTTAAAATGATGTTTTATGTTGTTACCTTAAATGGAGAAAAGTAACACTCTTGATTTGAAATCTAACAGGCTACCAAGAGAAATAACACTTTACACTCTAGTATCTAGAAGAGAAGTTTGAGATTATGACTGCTCATCGAATTCCATTTTCTGATACCAGGACCCCATACTGGATCTTCTTAATCAGAATCCCTGTTCATGGGTCCTCATTGAATGTTTTGTTTTGTTTTTTTCATTATTGTTGTTGTTATTTGTTGAGAGAGTAATGAATTTTATTGATATATAGGTGTCAGCCAAAAATGTACCCAGTAAAGTGTACAGTTGAATGAATGGAAGCAAACACATATAGCTATGTACTATCCCACAATGAAATTATAGAACACTTACATCACTCCAGAACATTTATTCCTGCCTACCACATTTATCCCATCATTTGCACCAGGCAACCACTGATCTGTTTTCTGTCACTATGTATTCATTTGTCTTTCCTAGAATTTTATAGAAATGAATGTGTACAGTACCTAGAACATATATATTTTTTTAAATTTGCCACAAGTAATCCTGATTGACGGCCAATGTTGGAAACCACTAATATAAAGTGTTCCATGAAGGACAAAGTCAAAAATGATCAGTATGAGTTAGATATAAGGCAAAGGGTTTGGATTCTAGAAGTATATGTTTACTTAAATTATGATAGGAAAAAAATCATTCTTATAAAATTACTGTGACTCAAAACTAAGGCCCATAGAAAATTACTGGATAAAAATTAAAATTTATATTTAACTTTAAATTTAATGTAACTAAATTTATATTAATAGACTTTGAAAGTGTATTAGGTGTCAAATACTACATACCTAAATGACATCTCTTTCTCTCTCAGATTGTCAAATGCAAAATCATACCCCATCCCCTTTTTTAAAATACTGCTTCAACAGAAAGTCATCAAGTCACCAAAGTACATTATTTCTCAGTAGTAGGCTACAGTATGGAAGGGGAAAGAGGGCTGGGGTTGAAGACAGAGTTTAATAGACTCAGCCATGAACACAATAATAGAGCTTGCTGGCATGAGCTGAATCCATAAGTATGTACACAAGACCAATTACCCGTTGTCATGGAGCAATGGTCTGGATACTGCCACTGTCTCCATGGGTACCTTTGCATCTTTGTTCTCAAGATTCCCCATTTACAAATGAGATTAAGCATGATGTTTTCAAAGGTTGCTTCTGACCTCAACATTCTGTGATTCCTTTTTAGTGAAATCCTTGATTTAAAAAAATTGCTTATCACCAATGTTTAATATTAGATTATAATGTATATAAGAGAAATATTTTTTTCCTTCCCATTTAAGAGGAAGATTTTTTTTAAATTCTCATGGGAAGAGTCTGTCAGTTCAGGTTATTCTGGTTCCTAGGGTTACCACAGCACCTGTGACAGGGATAAGACCTCAACACGGGTTCTCTATTGTTGGAGCTAAGTATCTTTTTTGAACATTGTTGTATATTATTTTTCATATGTTTTCTGGAGTCATGCAGAAATTCTAACAAGGTGTCAAACTTTATTTGGAAATATAATACCATCAGGCAGTTGCTTGAGCTTTACATCTTTTTTTTTTTTTTACCATGCAACAGAGGAAAGATATACAGAATTAAATAACTTAAAAGTCTTGAATGTGTATAGGCATAAGCATTTTCTCTCTTCTTTTAATAACCACTCATAGCAAAGTCATTTGAAATCTAAATTCAGGTTAGTTTAATGCAGATCTTTGTAGCATATTCATAAATTTACTGTGTCATGAAAATGACATAAAAGAGAAAGTGTATGTAACCCGCAAAGCTATACCTTTTTATAGAGATAGCACTTCTCAGAGATGTGTGTTCAAAGCAAAATAAGGAACCAACTTAGAAAATGTGCTAGTTTAAGAAAGGGAAGAAAAGCCTGTATGTGTTTAAGTCACAATGTAAAAACTACATATTGATGGTGGTATGGAAAGGATTACCTATATTTATCCTGATAAGAATGACTCACAACCCTATTAAAACCAGAAAGAATGTGGAAGATCAAGAAAATATTATTCAATTTAAAACTGCCAGATATATGGTAACATATTATAAATCTAAACTTACTAAAATGTTTAATATCTAAAATGAAGGATTTCAGAAACACTTGTGAAATAGGACTTTCATACTAAAGGGATAGCGAAAGTCTCAGAAGATTCATTATAAACATTAAAATCTCTTCATATGAATGGCAGGCATTTTACATTAAAGGGCATCCCCAACTTGACCTTGAGACACTGGAAAAATTTATCATGCCTCAAAGGGAAATCAATTTCCCTAAGAGAGAAAGAGTTGGCAGAAAAGGCCAAAGTAAGATTAGGCAAGTGGTCAGTATTGATCCTAGAGAACATTATGACTCTGGGCAGGTGGTCTGAGTAGCCATTTACTTCTGCTTTCTCCCCTGCCCACTCATGCTCAGGTTCTCCCTCAGCAGAGCCCTGCTCTTGAGAAAAGAAACCCTTAAATCATGCTCACTATAATACAAAGACTAATCCCAGCTTGCTGGGACTCCTGGAGGAGTTGTTGGAGGAGGGGAGAGGAGGAAGACAGACTGAAGAAAAGGAAGGTGGATAGTGTGACTGTTAACAGAGGTGACACCAGTGGATTCAGTTAAAGGAGTCTGATACAAATGGGAGAAGTTGAGGCAATATGTCTCCCCTCTCTTCCTGCGTCTCAATAGAGCTGTGCCTGGTGACCATCCCTCTTTCAAAAAATGTCCAGTTGCATACAAATGCTAATGTTCTTGCAACACTGACAAGAGCTAAGTGATTCAGCGGATAAAGCAAGGATGCTGTTCCTGGCTCCGTCTTTCCTCAACAATAATAATTTGCCACATCCTCTTACCTTGTGAGGCACAAAACATCAGAGGATTAGCTATTAAAAGAAAGACATTTTCTTGCTCATTATAGTCTGCAATGTAAAATGTCCAGAGATGCAAAGAGTCTTGTTTTCATCATTACAGTAGAAATTATTTTTGTCAGCTATGGGAGAAAATGCTATTATTTTGCTTCTGTTATACAGTTTCCATATTCACCTAGAGATTAGAGTGCCCTATTTAAATGACCCCATCTTCCTTTGAATAATGCTAGTGAATGATGTTCCCTGACTTGGGGGTGGGGGGCTCGTCTGTAAGTCCTCAACATTTGAGATACAGATTCACCAAGAGCAGAAGTAATTAGACAGTGCTGAGTCATTGTCACTCACATTCTAGTCAGAGGAAGAGAAAACTTTTCAGAGAAGACGGTAAGCAAACAATTAAAGCAGAGTCCACTTATTTTTGCCAATATCCAGAACCCACTTTGGCAAGATAGCTACAGGCTTAAATCAGCATTCTACTTGTAAAGTGGTCCAGTGGGCTTTCCTATGAATCCTCATGGTTTGGATGTGCTTAGCCAGAGCTCTTTCCCTACTTGCCTGCAACCACAAAAAAAAAAAAAAAAAAAAAAAGAGAGAGAGAGAGAGAAAGAAAGAAAGAAAGAGAAAGGAAGAAAAGAAAAGAATAGAAGAGAAAAGAAAAGAAAAGAGAAAAAACAAGACACCTACCCTAATCAGAGCTCCTTTGTTGTGGACTGATGTCTCAATCTGCTTAGCTGTTGATTGAAATTGTCTCAGGTAGCAATATGTCGTCTCCCTGAATGATTCACTGGGCTTTGTTCTGGCCACTGTGCTGGACACAATTTCTACCCCTGATTCAGACCCTCTCCCTCTCTGTTTCAAAGGAGAACTCGGTGAGATAGTTTGGACATGTTAGTGCAATCTTGTCCTCATAAATTCAGAATCACCATTCTGAAAATGGCTCATTGTCACCATCTGGCATCATACACAGTCACACTACCACCCAAAAGAATAGATGAGGCAGGAGTCTTCTTCCATTAAACACATAGGTTCTTACCCTGATTTTGCATCAGTATTTTTCCACAGTTCAATGAGAATTCACTTTATGTTGTGAGCACAATAATGATGAATATTAATTTATATTTTAAAACATCCCTTTTTGTATCTAATAAATATTATTTTAATGCATATATTGATTTGCATTTTTTAAATTGAGTTACCACTAAAATGACCAAAAGGTGCTTCTAAAGGATATATTTTAAGAAGAGGAAGAATTATTCTAAAAGGAACATTTCAGATGCAAAAAGGAATGCTGAGTAAATAAAAAGGTAAACATACGTGCAAATACATACAATCACTGTCTTTATAAGTAATAAATTATAACAGTTTGTGAGTGTATAAAATAAGTAGTAATAAAATACTGGTCAACATGAATGAGAATAAAGCTATTTTTAATGTCATGTATTGTTGAGGTAAATAAGCATGGGTAATTTTCAAGGTAAGTACTAAAATGCCGGGAATAAGTTTATAACTTCTGAAAAAATTAAAGAAACAAAAAAAATGGGAACAGAGGAAATATAAACAAACAGAAACAATAAACACACCGGACAATAGGAAAAAGAAAATACAGAGTCAAAAGAGATAAAACAAAAAATTAGGTATCTAAACTAGTTCAAATATATCAATAAACACAAAACCACTCTAAATGGACCAAAATGACCAACAAAATGACAGATTTTTTTCCACATTAGATATTAAAAACAATAAAACTTATGTCTATGCTTCTGTAAGTCACACACCCAGAGCAAAATGGCATGGATACTTTGAAAGTAAAACGGTGGGAAAGGAAACTGGGCAAATACTAAACAAAATATTTATATATCTGTATTACTATTAAAAACTAATGTTTCTTTTTGGTTTTTTTGTTTTTAATTTTTTTAAAAGATTTTATTTCATTATTTCTAGAAAGAGGGGAAGGGAGAGAGGCAGAGAGGGAGAGAGACATCAATGTAGGGTTGCCTTTCACCTGCCTCCAGCCACAGACCTGACTGGAGACCTGGTTTGCAACCTGGTTATCTGCCCTGGCTGGGGAATCGAACTTGCAACCTTTGGGTTCGCAGGCCGGCACCTTAACCACTGTGCTACCAGCCAGGGTAAAAACTAATGTTTTAAGGCACAAATTATCACTAAAGAAAAAAAATGTTACTACATAAAATATTCTCTCTACCATCACAATAAACAATCCTGAAGTTCTACATAACTAATAAATTAACTTCAAATGTATAAAGAAAAAATAATAGAAATATAGGAAAAATGAACGATGTTAGCTAGCATCATGTTGTGATTTTAACATAACTTTTTTTATTACTGACAGGTCATTCTGCTAAAAATTAATTAATCATTAATGATTTGAAAAATACAAATAACAAGCTTAATCTAATGGACATAAATGTAAATCTGCAATTAGAAAATACAAATAATTCCCATACATAAACAGAACATTTATAATTATTGATTATAGTGAAGGATACAGAAAGACAACTTTGTGAAAATAGGTATCAGATTAAAACACAGAAAGAAAGAAGAAACTTGTACCCTTTGCAACAACATGGATGGAACTGGAGAGTATTATGCTTAGTGAAATAAGCCAGTCAGTGAAGGACAAATATCATATGACCTCACCCATTACGGGACAATAATGAGCAAAACTAACAACAAGCAAAACAGAACCAAGTATATGAATACAAGGAATAGGCCTTCAGTGGTCAGGGGAAAAGGGGTTGGG
>PVIW01013124.1:0-28785 GCA_004026585.1 Noctilio leporinus | reverse complement strand
CCCTAACCCCCTTCCCCCTGTCCACTGAAGGCCTATTCAGTTTATTCATATATTTGGTTCTGTTTTGCTTGTTAGTTTTGTTCATTATTGTCCTGTAATGGGTGAGATCATATGGTATTTATCCTTCACTGACTGGCTTATTTCACTAAGCATAATACTCTCCAGTTCCATCCATGTTGTTGCAAAGGGTAGGAGTTCTCTCTTTCTTTCTGCTGTATAGTATTCCATTATGTAAATGTACCAAAGTTTTTTGATCCAATCATCCACTGATAGGCACTTAGGCTGTTTCCAGCACTTGGCTATTGTAAATAGTGCTGCTATGAACATAGGTGTACATAGGTTCTTATGAATTGGTATTTCAGGATTCTTTGGGTATATGTACTGTGCTTTCTGCCAGCTGGCCACAGCTGCTGTCACTGCCACACCATGTCCTTTCCCATCCTGGCTCTGCCTCTCCTAGCTGCCTGGATGAGTAGTTGTTCTTTGTAGCTTTGTTTCTTGGACTTCCATGCAGCGCAGTTTTCTGGAACTTCTGGTTGTCTCCAGTTTTTAGGTAGTTGTATTCCTTCTTAGTGTTGGAGGAAGAAACAGTGTTTATTACCTTTGCCTCCATCTTGGTGGGAAGTCCTCAGTGTAAGTCAAATAAATGAATTCTTAATGTATCATTCTTCCAAGATGAACAGTTTATTCTGTGCTTTTGATGGCTGTAATTTTTTTGTTATGTCAGGCCAACTAAAAGAAGTTTTGAATTATTTTACATCATTAAATATAAGTTAATTTAATACGTACAATGAAGTAAAAAAGAAGGTAAGCATATAATGTACATAAACAAGTATTTAACATGGATGCCGTACACACAAATGCACTTTTAGCATTACCTAAAATAGTGTTTGTGCGTGTTGTGTACGTTGTGTGTATTTTAACCACCATACAATGATAACAGTGCCATTTATCTGCTGCTTCTAGGAAAAGAGGTCTGTAATCCTTTTACTGAGAAAAACTAATTATACATGCTCATATCTGTACAATTTTAAAAGCAACTTGTGTTTTTCTGGGCTAGTTCCCATTTTAAAAATTATTTTCCTTTAAGGATTTACTACCAATTTTAAACTTCCAGTGAGCCTACAGTGTCACTTTATTTTTCATTTTATATTCAATTAAACTTTTCACTTCCTAGGACAAAATATAGATATTTCAGGGGTTTTTGTGCACAACACTCTTTTCCTTGTAGGCTGTTCTCTTCCACAATAGACTTTTTTGATGTCCTTTGTAAATCTGTGGCTACACCTCTCTTCTAAGTTGAAATGCTCCCAATACTTTTGATAAATGGTGCCCAGACCTCTGAGAGGACCCAAATTAGAGTTTAGCCTTCCCTTCCTGCCTCATTCTTTGGATTTCTAGCTCATATTTTTCCTAGCAAGCTTTCTCCTCCAGCTGCCTTGTTAAAGAATATTAATTTCCCTTTTCTGATTTTCTCTTAAGGTAAGAGTAACCACTGTAGCTCATTTTCCTGCTGTTGTATGGCTTTTGGAACCTAACTGTCTACCTATGGGTTTTAGAGCCTGGGGACTATTCCAGCACCAGACCAGAATCATACTGAAACATGTAGACCATGTAGTTGAGGTCAATGAAGGGATCATTGATGGTGATAACATCCACATTGCCAGAGTAAAAAGCAGCCCTGGTAACCAGGTGCCCAATACCACCAAATCCGTTCACTCCAACCTTCACCGTGGTGTCTCAGGGTTGAGGCTGACACTGCGCAAGAAGATGCGGCTGTCCGTCAAACAGGAGGAGCAGAGAGCCCATTTCTTTTTCTTTTTCAAACAAGTCACTGTTTATTTAAATACTCTATATAAAGTCCTAAAATTATTTATTCAAAAGTTTCCTTCCCCAACATGTTTGATATACCACCTTTATTTTGTGCACTTTGCTTTACTTCTGGTTATTCCATTTGTCTCTGTGTCTATTCATGCATCAGTAGCATGTTGTTTGTTTGTTTATTTACTTAAGGCATAGGAGCATTTTTGAAATCTTCGCCCAAGAATATGTTTAGATTTTAGAGATATAAGGAGAGGGAGGGAAGGATGGCCAGATGGATGGAGGGAGGGAGCGAGGAAAGAAGAGAGGAAGGTGGGGAAGAGAGAGAAACATCAGTGTGAGAGAGAAAAACAGTGATGCGTTGCCTCCTGTATGCACTCTGACCCAAGATGGAACCAGCAACCTAGGTATGTGCCCTGACTAGAAATTGAACCTGGAACTCTTTGGTGTACTGGACAACACTCCAACCAACTGAGCCACCTGGCCAGAGCAATAGACAGCTATCTTAGTATCTAGTAGGGCTAGCACCCTTACCCCCATTCCTCTTCTGCTTGAATATCTAAATTTCAAATATACAGGGAACATGCAATAAAGTAGCAAAATTTTAATAAGATAAACAACATACCAGAAGTGTTATATTTTGAAATAAATTTATTCTTGTATGTAAGTACATAAACATAGTCATTATTTATTTTAATTGTAAAAAAATGTCTCCATTTGCTGCAGTAATAGACTTGATTTGACTTCAGACTCTTGAGCATACTTTAACATTTCATTAACTTTCTTTATCCATGGACATCATTATATTTTCAATCTTTAACAGCCTCTTCATTGGAATGAGGTTGTTTATTAACTTCTCTCTCACAAATGCTGCATATATAATAGTCTAAAGGATTTGCTTCTGGTGAACTAGGGAGCCAGATTTCTTTGACCAGAATTCAGGAACACTGACACTGAAACATTCTTGAACCTTTTTGGCATTATGTGCTGGTGCACCATCTTGTTGGAAGAGAAAATGACACCCACTTGCAACTTGCTTCATCCATGGGACAACTGCTTCTCTCAAAATGTGAAGATAAATATCAGCAGTCCCGTCACATTCAAGCCTTGTGGGAAAAAATGGGGGGAGTCATGGTATCTCCTTCATTGCTGACAACACCTAACACCATCACTGTAGCAGGAAGTTTTGTTTTCATGACAATTGGGACTTCATTAAGATTCTCACAGAGCCACCTGTTGTTTCTTCTTTTGACTCTTTGGTCCTGCTGAGAATTCTTTTCATTGGAGAGGAAAATCAGAGGGTTTTTTTCTTTGGGATTTTTCCAGTGTCCTTGCTTTTTCAAAGCACCTTTCCTTTGTCTGCTGTGTCATAAACTGGCCTCTTCTAAGAACATATGCTCTGTATCTGACATCTTCAGCAATAATCTTGCAAACTGTTGCATCCGACATCAGCAATTCTCTTGCTATGGAGTGCACTGACTTTCCTGGATCTTCATTGATGATCTCCTGGAGTCTGTGTACAATATCTGGACTTGTGTGATCTTTGTGTAGTACCTTATGCGTTTTTCTTGTTGGTACGGCAACATCAGGATCAGCATCATACACTTTCTTCACGTTGTCAACTGTACATAAAGGGATGTTACTGAAGTCCACAATGTCCTTAGCAGTTTGCCCTGCATGCAGTCCAGAAATTATGGTTGCTCTAACATTGTATTCCTTCACCATGATGGTTGCTCTCAGAATGTAATACTTTATATATCTGAAACAATGATGTTAAATCATAACCTTGGAAACATAGTTTTTCAAAATTAATAAGCATGTGAAAAAAGGGGATGTGAAGTTACTGCCAATTTATTGGGGGCACCCTGTATATTGTATTTTGGTGGCTTTTATACTGTACCTTTCATTTTATTTCATAAACTCCAGCTACTTTAAAATGCATGTAACTGAATTTTACCTTCTCTTATCCCTCCTTTTAGCTATTATTTTTGTATGCTAAGTCACTTCTCCCTCACCTAAGTAGGCTTAGTTAACTTCAATAGCTGAATCACCGTTTCATTTCCATCACTAGACCCATTGTAATTCTTGACAACTGAAATATTCACAGTGAAGATCCACCCTGGCCTTTTGTTCCTTGACCTACTTAGTGGTAATGATTTTAAAATCTATCCCACCTCAGTTACCCAACTTCATAGGTCAGTCATTAATTCCCCTCTTTTCTCATATCCTACACACAATTCAAACCAAACTGACATTTTACCTCCAGAATACAAGTATGTCCAAATATGAGTTGCACCATTTCCACTGCCATCAAGCATATCATCATCTTCTAAGTTGATCTATTGCAATTGCCTAACTGATCCCCCATCTCATCTCTTCATATCCTAAATTCCACCTTCCACATAGTAGCTAGAATAATCATTTAAATATGTAATTCAGGTATTGCCATTCTCCAATGGGTTTCTATTACACTTAGGGTGCAATCCAAATTTCCTTTCCATAGCCTCCAAGACCCTCTCTCTCTACCATTCCTGTTGTTTACTAACATCTGGCAATACTGAGCTTTTTTCCAAGCTTCAGACTTGGATTGTTAGCCAGTGTACTTGAAACACTTATATTCTGATATTAAATGGTTTGCATCAATATCTTGTTGTTTGTTAAAGTTACTAATTTCTAGAGCTTGTTGAAATAAACTCTTGCTAACTCTTCTGAAAGTTAAAACTTCCCAGTGCTGACAAAAGGAACAAAACTTCTTTGACATGTTTTTTCTCTAAATGGAAAAAAACAAAACAAAACAAAAACAAATATTATTAAAGGATGCCTCTGATCTAAGTAAAAATAAAATTATTCTAAAGGTGTCTTGGAGTTTATTATATTTTATGCAGTAAAAAGTGTGAAAAATAGCCCTGGCTGGTAGCACAGTGGATAAGGCACCGGCCTGCGAACACAAAGGTCGCAGGTTCGATTCCCCAGCCAGGGCACGTAACAAGGTTGCAAACTAGGTCTCCAGTCAGGTCTGTGGCTGGAGGCAGGTGAAAGGCAACCATACATTGATGTCTCTCTCCCTCTCTGCCTCTCTCTCTTCCCCTCTTTCTAAAAATAATGAAATAAAATCTTTAAAAAAAAAAAAAAAAGTGTGAAAAATACACCCCGGCTATTGGCTCAGTGAATAGGTGCCAGCCTGTGACGCTGCCCAAAGGTCACCGGTTCGATTCCAAGCCAGGGCACGTAACCAAGTTGCAAGCCAGGTCTCCAGTCAGGTCTGTAGCTGGAGGCACGTGAAAGGAAACCATACATTGATGTTTCTCTCCCTTTCTTCCTCCCTCCGTGCCCTTCTCTCTAAAAAATAATGAATTAAAAAAGATGTATATTTTTTAAAGTGTGAAAAATAGGTACTCCTTTACTGGAAAGTATGAGAAACATTTAGGGAGAGGGACGGGGGACATAAAAAAGGGAGATATTTCATTATATATACCTTTCTGTATTATGTGACTTTATTGTATGTAATAATTTTAGTTTTTAAATTATATTTTAAAGAAAAATATGTATGTATTATTATATAGTAGTAGATACTGGAGGTACTTTTCTGTATTCTAAAATTCAACACAATACTCTCACTTAAATAATCTACTTAGATGTGCAAAATTATTCGTTAGTTTTCTTTGAATATATTAATACCCTAGATATTTAAAAAAAAAAAAAAAAAGAATCCATTTGAATAGCAGTTTCTAAAGTGTAGTCTATGAATTCCTTGAAGTCTCCTAGACCCTTACACAGGGGTGCTCATACAGTAAAAATAATTTTCGTAAGAGCTTTGTTTGTTTTACAGTTTTAACATTTGCACTGATGGTATAAAAACAATGATGGGTAAAACAGTTGGTGCCTTGGCTCAATTCAAGTCAGTGCCACCAAACTGTTACAAGTAGTCATTGTATTCTTCACCACCAAATACAGTTTAAAAAGGGGGGAGGGAGTAGTTTCACTTAAGAAAATGGTTTTTTTGTTTGTTTTTTGGTTTTTCTTTTTAATTTTATTATTGCTTTTAGAGAGAGGGGAAGGGAGAGAGACAGAGAGGGAGAGAAACATCAATGCACAGTTGCCTTTCACCTGCCTCCAGCTATGGACCTGGCTGGGGACCTGGCTTCCAACCTGGTTATGTGCCTTGGCTCGGAATTGAACCAGCGACCTTGGGGTTTGCTAGCCTGCACCTATCCACTGTGCCACCAGCTGGGGCAAGAAAATGTTTAATGAAGCATTAACAATCCTTAGTTGCATTAAATGGGGACTGTTGGACACATGATTTTTAATATCTATGTGATGAACTGGGAAGTATGGAAAAAAAAAAAAAAAAAAGCCTGCTTAATACTTCCTTAATGCTTTTACCAAAAAAATCACAGTGAGTTGTAAGCTGAATTAGCTACTTTTTCTTTAGGACAGTATTTTTACTTAAAATAGCTACCAAAATATTATTACGAAGAGTTGTTTATCTGACATTTTATTGAAAATGTATGAAATGAGCACATTACTTCAAGAATACACCTCAGTCCTGGCTGGTGGCTCACTGGACTCAGTACTGTCCAGCAAACCAAGGGGTCATTGATTCGATTTCCACTCAGGGCACATGCCTAGGTTTCAGGCCAGGTACCCAGTTGGGGGCACATTGATGTTTCTCTCCCTCTTTTCATCTCTCCCCCTCTTTCTAAAAATAAATAAATAAAATCTTTTAAAAAAATACATCTCATAGTATTTATTATTGATAATAAAATGCAAGTTTTCAAGCAAAAATTAAAATTTTGGAAAACTTTCATCAGCCACCATAACCTGGCAGTTTCCCAATACTTAAGTATATTTCTGATGAGATTAGTAATAAAGTTAATAATGTGGCTTTTGGGATGTTATACAGTGAATGTGTCAATATTTGGGTGATCTGTGTAATTCAGAGAACTCAGAATTTTCAGTGACCAGTGCATGATGTTATAAAATTATGCATGGGTGAGTTATTCCAAAGTTCAGGACAGACCAGTGGATTTTGATGTAACAGAGTTCTGATGAGTTTCAGAATCTGCTTTTATATTCTACTTAGCAACTAGCACTTAAGATATTACCAGTTGTCCAGTGGGGATGTAGTATCAAAGAAGACTAGTCACAATGATCCAAAGGACTATAAAAAATACTCTTGTCACCCTGGCGGGTGTGGTTCAGTGGATTGAGCGCTGGCCTGTTGAACCAAGGGGTTGCAGTTCAGTTTCTATTCAGGGCACATGCCTGGGTTGCGGGCCAGGGGCAGCCACACATTAATGTTTTTCACCCTTTCTTTCTCCATCTCTTCTCTTCTCTCTGAAAAATGATTAAGTAAAAATCTTAAAAAAACAAACAAAAAAAACCTCTTGTCTTTTCCAATTACATAGCTGTGTAAGGCTGGAATTTCTCTGTAAACTTCAATCACAGCAACAGATCACTAAAGAGTGGAATTTTCCAAGTATAAAAGGTGCTGAGATTAAAAGAAAAGTTTGAAAACAGCTGCATTAGAAGAAACTGTAGCCTTTGTAGTTAGATCCCTAAGGCAGAATGTACCCTACAATTATCCAGAAAAGGCAATGAGATGCAGAGCATGTAATCAAATAGATGTCATTTTGAGAGGAGTACAAGAGTAGACAGAAGTTTTCAACTCTCAGCATAAATATAGGAAGTAAATCATAACTTCCAGTGGGTGCATATGGTTTTTAAAAGAACCAAATTAATAATATAATTGTCTTTTTCTGGGAAAAATAAAAACCACAACAAATTAAATTGTAGGTTTTAAACTAAAAATTAACCAAAAAAAGAAAGAAAATTTGTCCAATGTTATGTAAAAGATACAGTGATACCGAACAGACAATACTAAGAGAAAGAATGCCTGAAACTAAGAAATGAGAACATGCCATTGCCTAGAGCAGTTTTCCGAAATCTTAAAATCCATGACCTCTCCAATAACAAAAAATCTTAACCACCATCTATCTGTCCTGTCATGAGTTGTCACAGTTATTTATACAAAGCCTCAATGCAGACTCGGTACCTAATAGGGCAGAGGCAATTTTATGAAGGGCCTCAACAATGTAGTCTTAAGTGTGCAGTTCTCAGATGGTCTGGCTAAATCCAAAGAGAAAATTTAAGGTTCACAGAATATAGCTTTGTTCCCATTCCCAATGATCTTTATATTGATCATGCATCATTGATAGTTATTTATTAAATCCAATATCATTTACCAGCTTAAGAATGATAGTTATAATGACAGTAAATAAAAGCTACACTGTCGTATGATTTTAAAATGACATCATCTTCACCTTCATCTTCATAAGAAGCTGAGTAACATATGATAAGCCATATAAATGTAATGGGTCACTGAGCATGGATTGGAAAGCAGATTCTCTGGCTTGAATCCTAGCTTTCCTTCAGATTTAGCTGCCTCACTTTAGGGAGGTCATTTAAACTTTCTGGTTTCAGTTTCCTCTTTTGTAAAACAGATGAAGTGTAACAACCTCCCATGTCTTAGATTTGTTACTGGACTAAATGAATATATGAAAAGTGCTTGATGCATAAAAGATATGTAAGCATAAGTATAATGTTCACAAAATATTCTTTGACTAGATTAATCCAACTTAGAAATTATTATACTGACATTTTAAAGAATGTTTCATTAGACAAAATTCTGTAGTGAGTCACACAGTAAATATAAATGCATGATCTAAGAAGTTAGGATCTTTTTTTTTTCAAGATATCTTTAAAGAAGCATCAAGATACAAATGCTTACAATTAATTCATTCAACAGTAGAGTCTCTTCTGATTTCCTACTTTTATAGCAGGAAATCAGATGCATTTAATGCATTGATAACCATTTTAAATATAATTTATTTGTTTTGAGAATGATAAATCGTTATTGAAAGACATAAGGAACATGAAGATACTAAAATAAAGTGATACCTTGCTTATGTGTAGAAAGATTCAGTATTAAAACTGTATCAGCTTTCCACAAATTTATCTGTACATTTAGCACACTTCCAATAAAAATCCTAAGAAAGTTTCCTTCAAATAAATCTCTTTATTCTAATGAGAAGATACTGGATAGATATTTCTTTCATATAGGGTCATATTATCCATGCTATTTTTCCCTCTGTAACTTATTTTTTATTGACTTTTTATTAATAGTTTTATGGAAAAATTAAAAAGAGAGTAGAGTTTTCCTACACTGCCTCACTTAGGTCCCCCTATTATTAATGTATTACGTAGTATGATATACTTGTTACAATTAACGAGCCAATATTATTATTATTAACTGAAGGCCATACTTTATTCAGATTTCTATAGTATTTACCTAATGTCCCTTTTTTATTCCAGGATCCCATATTTAAGATGCCACAGTGCATTTAAATCATCATGTCTCTTTAGGATCCTTTTAGCTTTGGCAATTTCTAAAACTTTCCTAGTTTTTGATGATCTTGACAGTTTTGAGTAGTATTGGTCAGGTATTTTGTAGGATACCCCACTTTCAGAATCTGCCTTTCTCATTATAAGATCTGGGTTATGGGTTATTGGGAGGAGGACTACAGAAGTGAAGTGCTGTTTTTACCATATCAGATCAAGGGTACATTCTATCAACAAGATTTATGACTGTTGATGTTGACCTTGAACACCTGACCATAACAGTATATGTCAGATTTCTTCACTGCAAAGTTACTCTCTTTTTTTCTCCCTTTCCATACTGTACCCTTAGAAGAAAGTCACTATGAGCAGCCTGTACTTAAGAAGGATGAAGTTATGCCCCCCTTTCTTGAGGGTAGAGCATCTACAAAATTATTTCTAATTCTTCTGCATGAGGGATTTATCTCTTCTCCAGTAATTAATTCATTTAATCATTTATTTATATCAGTATGGATTCATGAATATTTATACTCTGGGTTATAATCTGATATTGCTTTATTTTTTATTGCTTAATTTTCCCAGCTTTGGCTACTGGGAGCTCTTTCAGTCGGCTCATGTATAAATTTGACACACACATCAACATGGGTATTTTTTGTTTCTTATCAATACATCAGTTTTAAAAGTAAACTCTGAATAAGCAGTATGACTAGTCTTTGGTATCCTCATTACTTCTTGAGTAACAATTTAAACATCTAGACCCAATGAAACTTCTTTAGCAAAATAAAGCCCAACACAATTACCATCAACAAAAAAGCATTTATCTTTTGGCATTTAAATCTGGCACATAGAGTCAATCAAATGCAACATTTACGGTGGTTGATTTTGAGGGAGACAATGATGTATCCAAATAGTTTGCAATTTTTAAACAAAGGTTTTATTCATTCATTTATTCATTTATGGAGAGGGAGGAATGGAGGGAGAAAGAGGGAAAGAAACATCAATGTGTGGTTGCCTCACACACCCCCAACTGGGGATCTGGCCTGCAACCTAGGCATGTGCCTTGACTGGGAAACTTAACAGGCTACCCTTTGATTCACAGGCTGGCTCTCAGTCCACTGAGCCACACCATCCTGGGCTAATTTGCAAAGTTTTCTTCAAGGAAGAGCAATCAGTATTTTAAAAGCAAAAGAAAGAAAAATTGGCCTTGGCTGGTGGCTCAGTGGATTGACGCCAGCCTGTGAACCCAAAAGTCTCTGGTTCGATTCCCCAGCCAGGGTATGCAATGAGTTTGCAAGCCAGGCCTCCAGCCAGGTTTGTAACTGGAGGCAGGTGAAAGGCAATGATATACTGGAAAAAAAAAAAAGAAAGAAAGAAAAGAAAGAAAGAAAAATAGTATTTGGCATTAAAGATTCAAAATTAAACATTTACCACACTAGTAGTTTAGTTGAACTCTTAGCACATACTTGATCTTTAATATTATCAAGTAACAATGTGTTGGTGTGAAGAAAAACAGAAATCCATTCTCTGTGGGAGCCAATGAACATACCTAGATCTGATCTGAGATACAAAGGGCAGAGTTGTAACAAAACCCCTGGGTGTTCCAAAAGGAAGATGCTAAGATCCAATCAAGTTGGTACTAGAATCATGGGCATGAACTGAAAGCCAGAATTCAGGTAATTTGTAAGATAAATAAAGAAGCAGGATTAGAGAAGAAACATTTGATCAACAAGTGGCAGAGTGTATCAAAGGCTCAGGGTTTTGTTCCAAGTATCAAGTGCATAGCTATCTGATTTTGTTTTCCTGAGTTTTGTAGGTACCTTATAACCTGACACTTCCCACCTTCTTTGGCTTTTATCATAAGGCCATTTATTCACTCACCTGGATAAGGTCTGGGATCCATGAGTGGTGTGGCAAAATAGATTAACAACTTGTTGCTAAGCAGGTTTTCAGCAGACTTCCCAGCCTAATCTTGGAGGCTATAATATTTTTCTTAAGTACTGTAAGTGACCTTAACCTCAGAAAAAATCTAGTATTTACAAATTAATGTTACACGAACAGTACACCACTGAATTCTGGTGTTCCATAAGATCATGTTCCAAGATGAAAAAGTTGATAGTTGCTATGTTATTTCTCCATTGGTGAAAGTTACTAATTTTTTCTTATAATTTAACATCTGTCATTAATTCACTTCTAAATGATCATTAAACATGGATCAGGTTATAATTTCTTAGTCCATTATTAAATCATGCATCATTTCATGTTTTCCTAAAATGCATTTTAAGCCACTGTATGGTACTGCATAATTCTATTTATATGAAATTATAGAACAGATAAAATTAAAGGGTTAAAATCAGAACAATAGCCATAAACTAAAAATTAAAAAACAGAAACCATATAGCAGGCAAGAAAATAATAATAGAAGTCAAAACATTTCTGTTTAAGGCTAGATTTAGATTAAGTAGAACAAGTTGCTCTTCTGGTTTGTGGGTCCTTTTAAAAGGTCAGACCTAATCGCTATTATATATTATCCTAAAGTCCTGTCTAATGCGATACCCAAAATACAAAACATTTCAATTACAAAACTTAATATAGTCCAATGGTCTACATCTGAACTTTAGAGCAGAAAATCTCAAGAAAAAGATTTTTTTTAATGAAGTCAGCGTTCTTTTTGTTTACTATATTAATAATTTTTTAAATTAGTTTCCAAGAGCAAAGCCTGGTTAGCAAGTCCTTTACAAAGAACACGTGCAAATCCAAAGGGATGAAAAAAATCATCTTATTGACCTTAGTATTTGTGTATGTACAGGGTGCGTGCAATAAATTGACAATAACTTTGCATCTCCTTATTTTATGTACTTATTACTTTTGAAAAACCGTGTTCCCAACATTATGATTTAACATCACTGTTTCATATATATAAAGTATTACATTCTGAGAGCAACCATCATGTTGAAGAAATACAATATTAGAGCAACCATAATTTCTGGACTGCATGCAGGGCAAACTGCTAAGGACATTGTGGACTTCAGTAACACCCCTTTATGTACAGTTGACAACGTGAATGTGAAGAAGGTGTATGAAGCCATACCAACAAGAAAAACGCATAAGGTACTACACAAAGATCACACAAGTCCAGATATTGTACACAGACTCCAGGAGATCATCAATGAAGATCCAGGAAAGTCAGTGCACTCCACAGCAAGAGAATTGCTGATGTCGGATGCAACAGTTTGCAAGATTATTGCTGAAGATGTCAGATACAGAGCATATGTTCTTAGAAGAGGCCAGTTTATGACACAGCAGACAAAGGAAAGGTGCTTTGAAAAAGCAAGGACACTGATAACAAAATGGAAAAATCCCAAAGAAAAAAACCCTCTGATTTTCCTCTCCAATGAAAAGAATTCTCAGCAGGACCAAAGAGTCAACAGAAGAGACAACAGGTGGCTCTGTGAGAATCTTAATTTAAGTCCCAATTGTCATGAAAACAAAATTTCCTGCTACAGTGATGGTGTTAAGTGTTGTCAGCAATGAAGGAGATAACATTACCCCTAATTTGTACCACAAGGCTTGAAGGTGACTGCTGATGTTTACCTTGACATTTTGAGAGAAGCTGTTGTCCCATGGATGAAGCAAGTTGCAAGTGGGTGTCATTTTCTCTTCCAACAAGATGGTGCACCAGCACATAATGCCAAAAAGGTCCAAGAATGTCTCAGTGTCAGTGTTCCTGAATTCTGGTCAAAGGAAATCTGGCTGCCTTGTTCACCAGATGCAAATCCTTTAGACTATTATGTATGTAGCATTTGTGAGGGAGAAGTTAATAAACAACCTCATTCCAATAAAGAGGCTGTTAAAGCTAAGACTGAAAACATGATGATGTCCATGGATAAAGAAAAGGTAATGAAGGCATTTTCAAGATTCTGAAGTGGAATCGAGTCTATTATTGCAGCAAATGGAGACTTTTTTTTACAATTAAAATAAATAATGACTATGTTTATGTACTTACATACAAGAATAAATTTATTTCAAAATATAACACTTGTGGTATGTTGTTTATTTTACTAAAATTTTGCCGGTTTATCGTATGCACCCCATGCTGTTTCCAAATTCAGTCAATATTTTATGGAGGTTCATCTAGGGTAGTAGCTGAGATAAAGAAATGTGACCTCATTTGAAAAATAATTAAAAGGTTAAATTTGACCAGATTTGGTGACACTTTGAAACCAAGATAGAGAATGCAGTTATAAGTCCCATGTGTCTTAGGGAAGATAATTTGGATAGTTGATTTTGAGGGGCATATAAGGTTTTCAAGTGGAGATATCCAATAGGAAGTCAGATACAAGAGTCTGGGATAAAAGATGGAGGGAGGGAGAGAGAGAGAAATGCATTACATTTTCCAACTTCTTAAAGTAACTAGACTTCTGGTTCAACATAGTAGTATGAATTCACACATTTTCTCCCTTGTACTTGAGACTTCTTAAAATGATCCCTAGCTGGTGTGGCTCAGTGGATTGAGTGCTGGCTTGTAAACCAAGGGTCAATTCCCAGTCAGGGCACATGCTTGGGTTGCAGGCCAGGTCCCTGGTTGGGTGTGCGAGAGGCAACCACACACTATCCCACTCCCTTCTTCTCTCTCTAAAAATAAAATATTTTTTAAAAGATTTTATTTATTTTTAGAGAGCGGGGAAGGGAGAGAGAAAGAGAGACATCAATGAATGGTTGCCTTTCACCTGCCTCCAGCTACAGAGCTGGCTGGAGACCTGGCTTGCAACCTGGTTATGTGCCCTGGCTGGGGAATCTAACCAGCAACCTTTGGGTTTGCAGGTCATAGCCTTATCCACTGTGCCACCAACCAGGGCTAAAAATAAAATCTTTAAAAAAACAAAAGACTTCAGTAAAATGAACTAAAGGAATACAACTGGAAGTAAACTAACAAAGAAAAAGAGGAGGAGGAATTATAATTGGAGAAGTACCTAAAAAGAAAGCTGGAGAAGCATGCTATATAGTGAACAAATGTGAAGAAATACCAAAATAATATGCAAGAAAAGGTGGGGAAGCTATGGTAGAATTAGGAATGACCTTTCTAACTAAACCCCCAGTGTCTCCATGCGCATCTTTGGCTTTTGTGGGGCTGTGGGAGTGAGAAATAGATCTGAAAATAGCAAGATGATTTGAAGACCTGTCTGTAGAACAGCTGCATGACTTGTTACCCTACTCCCTCCCTCATTCTTCAGAATTAGTTCCAAACAATGTAGGGGGAGGGGGAATGTAGAGATTCTCTCTAGAGAAATTGAAGAAATTAAATGGAAAGGACTAGAATCATTTGTGTGCTATTGGTACCTGAGTCAAGTGTTCCTTATTCAGGCATTGCAGAGGAGGGAGGTGTCTCTAGTCATGCAAAGAAAATGCAAGTACCTGGAAAGGAAAAACAATGTAAAATATCATGGCAGAAATCTGTAGAAAACAAATCTTTAAGAAAATTGTTATATTTTAGAGAAATATGAGAAACTTTTATATTCATAAATTGTAATCTATATTCATAAATTGCTATATTATGAAACATAGCAAAAATATATGTATATATTTAAAATTTAGTTGGAAAAATAACCAAGGGGGACTAAAAATAACATTGGAATGTCAGAATATAGAGCAAACAGACTGATGGAAAATATAACAGATAAAAAGAAAAGCTATTCCAGAAAAGACTAAAAATAGGAGGAAGGAAATTATCAGAGAAAAAAATAGAAGAAAATTTTCCAAAGCTTAGGAAAAAACCCAACATTCTACAAAATGCTGTGCAAGATTACTGAAAAAAGACCTACATCTTAGACACATCCTTATGAAACTTTACAACTGCCTTGTTAAAAAATATCCTAAAAGATTTCAGAAATAGAGTTCATGTACAAATAATAGGAATCAAATTGCCTTAAAGGGATTAATTCCAAAATTCATAAAGAACTCAGACAACACCAAAGAAACAACTCAATTAAAAAATGGGCATAGGCCCTGGCTGGTGGCACAGTGGATGAGGCTACGAGCTGCAAACCCAAAGGTCACTGGTTCAATTCCCAGCCAGGGCAACATGGCCAGGCCAAGTCTCCAGCCAGATCAGTGGCTGGAGGCAGGTGAAAGGCAGCCATACATTGATGCTTCTCTGCCTCTCTCCATTCCCCCCTCTCTGAAAAATAATAAATAAAATATTTTTAAAAAGGGGAAAAAAAGGGCAGGAAACCTGAGTAGACACTTTTCCAAGGAAGACATACAGGGTGCACGCGATAAATTGGCAAATTTTTAGTAAAATAAACATACCACAAGTGTTATATTTTGAAATAAGTTTATTCTTATATATAAATACATAAACATAGTCATTATTTTTTTTAATTGTTAAAAAAAGTCTCCATTTGCTGCAATAATAGACTCGATTCCACTTCAGAATCTTGAAAATGCCTTCATTACCTTTTCTTTATCCATGGACATCATCATGTTTTCAGTCTTAGCTTTAACAGCCTCTTTATTGGAATGAGGTTGTTTATTAACTTCTCCCTCACAAATGCTACATACATAATAGTCTAAAGGATTTGCATCTGGTGAACAAGGCAGCCAGATTTCCTTTGACCAGAATTCAGGAACACTGACACTGAGACATTCTTGGACCTTTTTGGCATTATGTGCTGGTGCACCATCTTGTTGGAAGAGAAAATGACACCCACTTGCAACTTGCTTCATCCATGGGACAACAGCTTCTCTCAAAATGTCAAGGTAAACATCAGCAGTCACCTTCAAGCCTTGTGGTACAAATTAGGGGTAATGTTATCTCCTTCATTGCTGACAACACTTAACACCATCACTGTAGCAGGAAATTTTGTTTTCATGACAATTGGGACTTAAATTAAGATTCTCACAGAGCCACCTGTTGTCTCTTCTGTTGACTCTTTGGTCCTGCTGAGAATTCTTTTCATTGGAGAGGAAAATCAGAGGGTTTTTTTCTTTGGGATTTTTCCATTTTGTTATCAGTGTCCTTGCTTTTTCAAAGCACCTTTCCTTTGTCTGCTGTGTCATAAACTGGCCTCTTCTAAGAACATATGCTCTGTATCTGACATCTTCAGCAATAATCTTGCAAACTGTTGCATCCGACATCAGCAATTCTCTTGCTGTGGAGTGCACTGACTTTCCTGGATCTTCATTGATGATCTCCTGGAGTCTGTGTACAATATCTGGACTTGTGTGATCTTTGTGTAGTACCTTATGCGTTTTTCTTGTTGGTATGGCTTCATACACCTTCTTCACATTCACGTTGTCAACTGTACATAAAGGGGTGTTACTGAAGTCCACAATGTCCTTAGCAGTTTGCCCTGCATGCAGTCCAGAAATTATGGTTGCTCTAATATTGTATTTCTTCAACATGATGGTTGCTCTCAGAATGTAATACTTTATATATATGAAACAGTGATGTTAAATCATAATGTTGGGAACACGGTTTTTCAAAAGTAATAAGTACATAAAATAAGGAGATGCAAAGTTATTGTCAATTTATTGCACGCACCCTGTACATACACAAATACTAAGGTCAATAAGATGATTTTTTTCATCCCTTTGGATTTGCACGTGTTCTTTGTAAAGGACTTGCTAACCAGGCTTTGCTCTTGGAAACTAATTTAAAAAATTATTAATATAGTAAACAAAAAGAACGCTGACTTCATTAAAAAAAATCTTTTTCTTGAGATTTTCTGCTCTAAAGTTCAGATGTAGACCATTGGACTATATTAAGTTTTGTAATTGAAATGTTTTGTATTTTGGGTATCGCATTAGACAGGACTTTAGGATAATATATAATAGCGATTAGGTCTGACCTTTTAAAAGGACCCACAAACCAGAAGAGCAACTTGTTCTACTTAATCTAAATCTAGCCTTAAACAGAAATGTTTTGACTTCTATTATTATTTTCTTGCCTGCTATATGGTTTCTGTTTTTTAATTTTTAGTTTATGGCTATTGTTCTGATTTTAACCCTTTAATTTTATCTGTTCTATAATTTCATATAAATAGAATTATGCAGTACCATACAGTGGCTTAAAATGCATTTTAGGAAAACATGAAATGATGCATGATTTAATAATGGACTAAGAAATTATAACCTGATCCATGTTTAATGATCATTTAGAAGTGAATTAATGACAGATGTTAAATTATAAGAAAAAATTAGTAACTTTCACCAATGGAGAAATAACATAGCAACTATCAACTTTTTCATCTTGGAACATGATCTTATGGAACACCAGAATTCAGTGGTGTACTGTTCGTGTAACATTAATTTGTAAATACTAGATTTTTTCTGAGGTTAAGGTCACTTACAGTACTTAAGAAAAATATTATAGCCTCCAAGATTAGGCTGGGAAGTCTGCTGAAAACCTGCTTAGCAACAAGTTGTTAATCTATTTTGCCACACCACTCATGGATCCCAGACCTTATCCAGGTGAGTGAATAAATGGCCTTATGATAAAAGCCAAAGAAGGTGGGAAGTGTCAGGTTATAAGGTACCTACAAAACTCAGGAAAACAAAATCAGATAGCTATGCACTTGATACTTGGAACAAAACCCTGAGCCTTTGATACACTCTGCCACTTGTTGATCAAATGTTTCTTCTCTAATCCTGCTTCTTTATTTATCTTACAAATTACCTGAATTCTGGCTTTCAGTTCATGCCCATGATTCTAGTACCAACTTGATTGGATCTTAGCATCTTCCTTTTGGAACACCCAGGGGTTTTGTTACAACTCTGCCCTTTGTATCTCAGATCAGATCTAGGTATGTTCATTGGCTCCCACAGAGAATGGATTTCTGTTTTTCTTCACACCAACACATTGTTACTTGATAATATTAAAGATCAAGTATGTGCTAAGAGTTCAACTAAACTACTAGTGTGGTAAATGTTTAATTTTGAATCTTTAATGCCAAATACTATTTTTCTTTCTTTCTTTTCTTTCTTTCTTTTTTTTTTTTCCAGTATATCATTGCCTTTCACCTGCCTCCAGTTACAAACCTGGCTGGAGGCCTGGCTTGCAAACTCATTGCATACCCTGGCTGGGGAATCGAACCAGAGACTTTTGGGTTCACAGGCTGGCGTCAATCCACTGAGCCACCAGCCAAGGCCAATTTTTCTTTCTTTTGCTTTTAAAATACTGATTGCTCTTCCTTGAAGAAAACTTTGCAAATTAGCCCAGGATGGTGTGGCTCAGTGGACTGAGAGCCAGCCTGTGAATCAAAGGGTAGCCTGTTAAGTTTCCCAGTCAAGGCACATGCCTAGGTTGCAGGCCAGATCCCCAGTTGGGGGTGTGTGAGGCAACCACACATTGATGTTTCTTTCCCTCTTTCTCCCTCCATTCCTCCCTCTCCATAAATGAATAAATGAATGAATAAAACCTTTGTTTAAAAATTGCAAACTATTTGGATACATCATTGTCTCCCTCAAAATCAACCACCGTAAATGTTGCATTTGATTGACTCTATGTGCCAGATTTAAATGCCAAAAGATAAATGCTTTTTTGTTGATGGTAATTGTGTTGGGCTTTATTTTGCTAAAGAAGTTTCATTGGGTCTAGATGTTTAAATTGTTACTCAAGAAGTAATGAGGATACCAAAGACTAGTCATACTGCTTATTCAGAGTTTACTTTTAAAACTGATGTATTGATAAGAAACAAAAAATACCCATGTTGATGTGTGTGTCAAATTTATACATGAGCCGACTGAAAGAGCTCCCAGTAGCCAAAGCTGGGAAAATTAAGCAATAAAAAATAAAGCAATATCAGATTATAACCCAGAGTATAAATATTCATGAATCCATACTGATATAAATAAATGATTAAATGAATTAATTACTGGAGAAGAGATAAATCCCTCATGCAGAAGAATTAGAAATAATTTTGTAGATGCTCTACCCTCAAGAAAGGGGGGCATAACTTCATCCTTCTTAAGTACAGGCTGCTCATAGTGACTTTCTTCTAAGGGTACAGTATGGAAAGGGAGAAAAAAAGAGAGTAACTTTGCAGTGAAGAAATCTGACATATACTGTTATGGTCAGGTGTTCAAGGTCAACATCAACAGTCATAAATCTTGTTGATAGAATGTACCCTTGATCTGATATGGTAAAAACAGCACTTCACTTCTGTAGTCCTCCTCCCAATAACCCATAACCCAGATCTTATAATGAGAAAGGCAGATTCTGAAAGTGGGGTATCCTACAAAATACCTGACCAATACTACTCAAAACTGTCAAGATCATCAAAAACTAGGAAAGTTTTAGAAATTGCCAAAGCTAAAAGGATCCTAAAGAGACATGATGATTTAAATGCACTGTGGCATCTTAAATATGGGATCCTGGAATAAAAAAGGGACATTAGGTAAATACTATAGAAATCTGAATAAAGTATGGCCTTCAGTTAATAATAATAATATTGGCTCGTTAATTGTAACAAGTATATCATACTACGTAATACATTAATAATAGGGGGACCTAAGTGAGGCAGTGTAGGAAAACTCTACTCTCTTTTTAATTTTTCCATAAAACTATTAATAAAAAGTCAATAAAAAATAAGTTACAGAGGGAAAAATAGCATGGATAATATGACCCTATATGAAAGAAATATCTATCCAGTATCTTCTCATTAGAATAAAGAGATTTATTTGAAGGAAACTTTCTTAGGATTTTTATTGGAAGTGTGCTAAATGTACAGATAAATTTGTGGAAAGCTGATACAGTTTTAATACTGAATCTTTCTACACATAAGCAAGGTATCACTTTATTTTAGTATCTTCATGTTCCTTATGTCTTTCAATAACGATTTATCATTCTCAAAACAAATAAATTATATTTAAAATGGTTATCAATGCATTAAATGCATCTGATTTCCTGCTATAAAAGTAGGAAATCAGAAGAGACTCTACTGTTGAATGAATTAATTGTAAGCATTTGTATCTTGATGCTTCTTTAAAGATATCTTGAAAAAAAAAAGATCCTAACTTCTTAGATCATGCATTTATATTTACTGTGTGACTCACTACAGAATTTTGTCTAATGAAACATTCTTTAAAATGTCAGTATAATAATTTCTAAGTTGGATTAATCTAGTCAAAGAATATTTTGTGAACATTATACTTATGCTTACATATCTTTTATGCATCAAGCACTTTTCATATATTCATTTAGTCCAGTAACAAATCTAAGACATGGGAGGTTGTTACACTTCATCTGTTTTACAAAAGAGGAAACTGAAACCAGAAAGTTTAAATGACCTCCCTAAAGTGAGGCAGCTAAATCTGAAGGAAAGCTAGGATTCAAGCCAGAGAATCTGCTTTCCAATCCATGCTCAGTGACCCATTACATTTATATGGCTTATCATATGTTACTCAGCTTCTTATGAAGATGAAGGTGAAGATGATGTCATTTTAAAATCATACGACAGTGTAGCTTTTATTTACTGTCATTATAACTATCATTCTTAAGCTGGTAAATGATATTGGATTTAATAAATAACTATCAATGATGCATGATCAATATAAAGATCATTGGGAATGGGAACAAAGCTATATTCTGTGAACCTTAAATTTTCTCTTTGGATTTAGCCAGACCATCTGAGAACTGCACACTTAAGACTACATTGTTGAGGCCCTTCATAAAATTGCCTCTGCCCTATTAGGTACCGAGTCTGCATTGAGGCTTTGTATAAATAACTGTGACAACTCATGACAGGACAGATAGATGGTGGTTAAGATTTTTTGTTATTGGAGAGGTCATGGATTTTAAGATTTCGGAAAACTGCTCTAGGCAATGGCATGTTCTCATTTCTTAGTTTCAGGCATTCTTTCTCTTAGTATTGTCTGTTCGGTATCACTGTATCTTTTACATAACATTGGACAAATTTTCTTTCTTTTTTTGGTTAATTTTTAGTTTAAAACCTACAATTTAATTTGTTGTGGTTTTTATTTTTCCCAGAAAAAGACAATTATATTATTAATTTGGTTCTTTTAAAAACCATATGCACCCACTGGAAGTTATGATTTACTTCCTATATTTATGCTGAGAGTTGAAAACTTCTGTCTACTCTTGTACTCCTCTCAAAATGACATCTATTTGATTACATGCTCTGCATCTCATTGCCTTTTCTGGATAATTGTAGGGTACATTCTGCCTTAGGGATCTAACTACAAAGGCTACAGTTTCTTCTAATGCAGCTGTTTTCAAACTTTTCTTTTAATCTCAGCACCTTTTATACTTGGAAAATTCCACTCTTTAGTGATCTGTTGCTGTGATTGAAGTTTACAGAGAAATTCCAGCCTTACACAGCTATGTAATTGGAAAAGACAAGAGGTTTTTTTTGTTTGTTTTTTTAAGATTTTTACTTAATCATTTTTCAGAGAGAAGAGAAGAGATGGAGAAAGAAAGGGTGAAAAACATTAATGTGTGGCTGCCCCTGGCCCGCAACCCAGGCATGTGCCCTGAATAGAAACTGAACTGCAACCCCTTGGTTCAACAGGCCAGCGCTCAATCCACTGAACCACACCCGCCAGGGTGACAAGAGTATTTTTTATAGTCCTTTGGATCATTGTGACTAGTCTTCTTTGATACTACATCCCCACTGGACAACTGGTAATATCTTAAGTGCTAGTTGCTAAGTAGAATATAAAAGCAGATTCTGAAACTCATCAGAACTCTGTTACATCAAAATCCACTGGTCTGTCCTGAACTTTGGAATAACTCACCCATGCATAATTTTATAACATCATGCACTGGTCACTGAAAATTCTGAGTTCTCTGAATTACACAGATCACCCAAATATTGACACATTCACTGTATAACATCCCAAAAGCCACATTATTAACTTTATTACTAATCTCATCAGAAATATACTTAAGTATTGGGAAACTGCCAGGTTATGGTGGCTGATGAAAGTTTTCCAAAATTTTAATTTTTGCTTGAAAACTTGCATTTTATTATCAATAATAAATACTATGAGATGTATTTTTTTAAAAGATTTTATTTATTTATTTTTAGAAAGAGGGGGAGAGATGAAAAGAGGGAGAGAAACATCAATGTGCCCCCAACTGGGTACCTGGCCTGAAACCTAGGCATGTGCCCTGAGTGGAAATCGAATCAATGACCCCTTGGTTTGCTGGACAGTACTGAGTCCAGTGAGCCACCAGCCAGGACTGAGGTGTATTCTTGAAGTAATGTGCTCATTTCATACATTTTCAATAAAATGTCAGATAAACAACTCTTCGTAATAATATTTTGGTAGCTATTTTAAGTAAAAATACTGTCCTAAAGAAAAAGTAGCTAATTCAGCTTACAACTCACTGTGATTTTTTTGGTAAAAGCATTAAGGAAGTATTAAGCAGGCTTTTTTTTTTTTTTTTTTCCATACTTCCCAGTTCATCACATAGATATTAAAAATCATGTGTCCAACAGTCCCCATTTAATGCAACTAAGGATTGTTAATGCTTCATTAAACATTTTCTTGCCCCAGCTGGTGGCACAGTGGATAGGTGCAGGCTAGCAAACCCCAAGGTCGCTGGTTCAATTCCGAGCCAAGGCACATAACCAGGTTGGAAGCCAGGTCCCCAGCCAGGTCCATAGCTGGAGGCAGGTGAAAGGCAACTGTGCATTGATGTTTCTCTCCCTCTCTGTCTCTCTCCCTTCCCCTCTCTCTAAAAGCAATAATAAAATTAAAAAGAAAAACCAAAAAACAAACAAAAAAACCATTTTCTTAAGTGAAACTACTCCCTCCCCCCTTTTTAAACTGTATTTGGTGGTGAAGAATACAATGACTACTTGTAACAGTTTGGTGGCACTGACTTGAATTGAGCCAAGGCACCAACTGTTTTACCCATCATTGTTTTTATACCATCAGTGCAAATGTTAAAACTGTAAAACAAACAAAGCTCTTACGAAAATTATTTTTACTGTATGAGCACCCCTGTGTAAGGGTCTAGGAGACTTCAAGGAATTCATAGACTACACTTTAGAAACTGCTATTCAAATGGATTCTTTTTTTTTTTTTTTTTAAATATCTAGGGTATTAATATATTCAAAGAAAACTAACGAATAATTTTGCACATCTAAGTAGATTATTTAAGTGAGAGTATTGTGTTGAATTTTAGAATACAGAAAAGTACCTCCAGTATCTACTACTATATAATAATACATACATATTTTTCTTTAAAATATAATTTAAAAACTAAAATTATTACATACAATAAAGTCACATAATACAGAAAGGTATATATAATGAAATATCTCCCTTTTTTATGTCCCCCGTCCCTCTCCCTAAATGTTTCTCATACTTTCCAGTAAAGGAGTACCTATTTTTCACACTTTAAAAAATATACATCTTTTTTAATTCATTATTTTTTAGAGAGAAGGGCACGGAGGGAGGAAGAAAGGGAGAGAAACATCAATGTATGGTTTCCTTTCACGTGCCTCCAGCTACAGACCTGACTGGAGACCTGGCTTGCAACTTGGTTACGTGCCCTGGCTTGGAATCGAACCGGTGACCTTTGGGCAGCGTCACAGGCTGGCACCTATTCACTGAGCCAATAGCCGGGGTGTATTTTTCACACTTTTTTTTTTTTTTTTAAAGATTTTATTTCATTATTTTTAGAAAGAGGGGAAGAGAGAGAGGCAGAGAGGGAGAGAGACATCAATGTATGGTTGCCTTTCACCTGCCTCCAGCCACAGACCTGACTGGAGACCTAGTTTGCAACCTTGTTACGTGCCCTGGCTGGGGAATCGAACCTGCGACCTTTGTGTTCGCAGGCCGGTGCCTTATCCACTGTGCTACCAGCCAGGGCTATTTTTCACACTTTTTACTGCATAAAATATAATAAACTCCAAGACACCTTTAGAATAATTTTATTTTTACTTAGATCAGAGGCATCCTTTAATAATATTTGTTTTTGTTTTGTTTTGTTTTTTTCCATTTAGAGAAAAAACATGTCAAAGAAGTTTTGTTCCTTTTGTCAGCACTGGGAAGTTTTAACTTTCAGAAGAGTTAGCAAGAGTTTATTTCAACAAGCTCTAGAAATTAGTAACTTTAACAAACAACAAGATATTGATGCAAACCATTTAATATCAGAATATAAGTGTTTCAAGTACACTGGCTAACAATCCAAGTCTGAAGCTTGGAAAAAAGCTCAGTATTGCCAGATGTTAGTAAACAACAGGAATGGTAGAGAGAGAGGGTCTTGGAGGCTATGGAAAGGAAATTTGGATTGCACCCTAAGTGTAATAGAAACCCATTGGAGAATGGCAATACCTGAATTACATATTTAAATGATTATTCTAGCTACTATGTGGAAGGTGGAATTTAGGATATGAAGAGATGAGATGGGGGATCAGTTAGGCAATTGCAATAGATCAACTTAGAAGATGATGATATGCTTGATGGCAGTGGAAATGGTGCAACTCATATTTGGACATACTTGTATTCTGGAGGTAAAATGTCAGTTTGGTTTGAATTGTGTGTAGGATATGAGAAAAGAGGGGAATTAATGACTGACCTATGAAGTTGGGTAACTGAGGTGGGATAGATTTTAAAATCATTACCACTAAGTAGGTCAAGGAACAAAAGGCCAGGGTGGATCTTCACTGTGAATATTTCAGTTGTCAAGAATTACAATGGGTCTAGTGATGGAAATGAAACGGTGATTCAGCTATTGAAGTTAACTAAGCCTACTTAGGTGAGGGAGAAGTGACTTAGCATACAAAAATAATAGCTAAAAGGAGGGATAAGAGAAGGTAAAATTCAGTTACATGCATTTTAAAGTAGCTGGAGTTTATGAAATAAAATGAAAGGTACAGTATAAAAGCCACCAAAATACAATATACAGGGTGCCCCCAATAAATTGGCAGTAACTTCACATCCCCTTTTTTCACATGCTTATTAATTTTGAAAAACTATGTTTCCAAGGTTATGATTTAACATCATTGTTTCAGATATATAAAGTATTACATTCTGAGAGCAACCATCATGGTGAAGGAATACAATGTTAGAGCAACCATAATTTCTGGACTGCATGCAGGGCAAACTGCTAAGGACATTGTGGACTTCAGTAACATCCCTTTATGTACAGTTGACAACGTGAAGAAAGTGTATGATGCTGATCCTGATGTTGCCGTACCAACAAGAAAAACGCATAAGGTACTACACAAAGATCACACAAGTCCAGATATTGTACACAGACTCCAGGAGATCATCAATGAAGATCCAGGAAAGTCAGTGCACTCCATAGCAAGAGAATTGCTGATGTCGGATGCAACAGTTTGCAAGATTATTGCTGAAGATGTCAGATACAGAGCATATGTTCTTAGAAGAGGCCAGTTTATGACACAGCAGACAAAGGAAAGGTGCTTTGAAAAAGCAAGGACACTGGAAAAATCCCAAAGAAAAAAACCCTCTGATTTTCCTCTCCAATGAAAAGAATTCTCAGCAGGACCAAAGAGTCAAAAGAAGAAACAACAGGTGGCTCTGTGAGAATCTTAATGAAGTCCCAATTGTCATGAAAACAAAACTTCCTGCTACAGTGATGGTGTTAGGTGTTGTCAGCAATGAAGGAGATACCATGACTCCCCCCATTTTTTCCCACAAGGCTTGAATGTGACGGGACTGCTGATATTTATCTTCACATTTTGAGAGAAGCAGTTGTCCCATGGATGAAGCAAGTTGCAAGTGGGTGTCATTTTCTCTTCCAACAAGATGGTGCACCAGCACATAATGCCAAAAAGGTTCAAGAATGTTTCAGTGTCAGTGTTCCTGAATTCTGGTCAAAGAAATCTGGCTCCCTAGTTCACCAGAAGCAAATCCTTTAGACTATTATATATGCAGCATTTGTGAGAGAGAAGTTAATAAACAACCTCATTCCAATGAAGAGGCTGTTAAAGATTGAAAATATAATGATGTCCATGGATAAAGAAAGTTAATGAAATGTTAAAGTATGCTCAAGAGTCTGAAGTCAAATCAAGTCTATTACTGCAGCAAATGGAGACATTTTTTTACAATTAAAATAAATAATGACTATGTTTATGTACTTACATACAAGAATAAATTTATTTCAAAATATAACACTTCTGGTATGTTGTTTATCTTATTAAAATTTTGCTACTTTATTGCATGTTCCCTGTATATTTGAAATTTAGATATTCAAGCAGAAGAGGAATGGGGGTAAGGGTGCTAGCCCTACTAGATACTAAGATAGCTGTCTATTGCTCTGGCCAGGTGGCTCAGTTGGTTGGAGTGTTGTCCAGTACACCAAAGAGTTCCAGGTTCAATTTCTAGTCAGGGCACATACCTAGGTTGCTGGTTCCATCTTGGGTCAGAGTGCATACAGGAGGCAACGCATCACTGTTTTTCTCTCTCACACTGATGTTTCTCTCTCTTCCCCACCTTCCTCTCTTCTTTCCTCGCTCCCTCCCTCCATCCATCTGGCCATCCTTCCCTCCCTCTCCTTATATCTCTAAAATCTAAACATATTCTTGGGCGAAGATTTCAAAAATGCTCCTATGCCTTAAGTAAATAAACAAACAAACAACATGCTACTGATGCATGAATAGACACAGAGACAAATGGAATAACCAGAAGTAAAGCAAAGTGCACAAAATAAAGGTGGTATATCAAACATGTTGGGGAAGGAAACTTTTGAATAAATAATTTTAGGACTTTATATAGAGTATTTAAATAAACAGTGACTTGTTTGAAAAAGAAAAAGAAATGGGCTCTCTGCTCCTCCTGTTTGACGGACAGCCGCATCTTCTTGCGCAGTGTCAGCCTCAACCCTGAGACACCACGGTGAAGGTTGGAGTGAACGGATTTGGTGGTATTGGGCACCTGGTTACCAGGGCTGCTTTTTACTCTGGCAATGTGGATGTTATCACCATCAATGATCCCTTCATTGACCTCAACTACATGGTCTACATGTTTCAGTATGATTCTGGTCTGGTGCTGGAATAGTCCCCAGGCTCTAAAACCCATAGGTAGACAGTTAGGTTCCAAAAGCCATACAACAGCAGGAAAATGAGCTACAGTGGTTACTCTTACCTTAAGAGAAAATCAGAAAAGGGAAATTAATATTCTTTAACAAGGCAGCTGGAGGAGAAAGCTTGCTAGGAAAAATATGAGCTAGAAATCCAAAGAATGAGGCAGGAAGGGAAGGCTAAACTCTAATTTGGGTCCTCTCAGAGGTCTGGGCACCATTTATCAAAAGTATTGGGAGCATTTCAACTTAGAAGAGAGGTGTAGCCACAGATTTACAAAGGACATCAAAAAAGTCTATTGTGGAAGAGAACAGCCTACAAGGAAAAGAGTGTTGTGCACAAAAACCCCTGAAATATCTATATTTTGTCCTAGGAAGTGAAAAGTTTAATTGAATATAAAATGAAAAATAAAGTGACACTGTAGGCTCACTGGAAGTTTAAAATTGGTAGTAAATCCTTAAAGGAAAATAATTTTTAAAATGGGAACTAGCCCAGAAAAACACAAGTTGCTTTTAAAATTGTACAGATATGAGCATGTATAATTAGTTTTTCTCAGTAAAAGGATTACAGACCTCTTTTCCTAGAAGCAGCAGATAAATGGCACTGTTATCATTGTATGGTGGTTAAAATACACACAACGTACACAACACGCACAAACACTATTTTAGGTAATGCTAAAAGTGCATTTGTGTGTACGGCATCCATGTTAAATACTTGTTTATGTACATTATATGCTTACCTTCTTTTTTACTTCATTGTACGTATTAAATTAACTTATATTTAATGATGTAAAATAATTCAAAACTTCTTTTAGTTGGCCTGACATAACAAAAAAATTACAGCCATCAAAAGCACAGAATAAACTGTTCATCTTGGAAGAATGATACATTAAGAATTCATTTATTTGACTTACACTGAGGACTTCCCACCAAGATGGAGGCAAAGGTAATAAACACTGTTTCTTCCTCCAACACTAAGAAGGAATACAACTACCTAAAAACTGGAGACAACCAGAAGTTCCAGAAAACTGCGCTGCATGGAAGTCCAAGAAACAAAGCTACAAAGAACAACTACTCATCCAGGCAGCTAGGAGAGGCAGAGCCAGGATGGGAAAGGACATGGTGTGGCAGTGACAGCAGCTGTGGCCAGCTGGCAGAAAGCACAGTACATATACCCAAAGAATCCTGAAATACCAATTCATAAGAACCTATGTACACCTATGTTCATAGCAGCACTATTTACAATAGCCAAGTGCTGGAAACAGCCTAAGTGCCTATCAGTGGATGATTGGATCAAAAAACTTTGGTACATTTACATAATGGAATACTATACAGCAGAAAGAAAGAGAGAACTCCTACCCTTTGCAACAACATGGATGGAACTGGAGAGTATTATGCTTAGTGAAATAAGCCAGTCAGTGAAGGATAAATACCATATGATCTCACCCATTACAGGACAATAATGAACAAAACTAACAAGCAAAACAGAACCAAATATATGAATAAACTGAATAGGCCTTCAGTGGACAGGGGGAAGGGGGTTAGGG